>JAAAKG020132514.1:0-14483 GCA_010014905.2 Druon quercuslanigerum
TTTATTGAATACTTTTCCAGAAATAGTTAAATTTTGAAGATTTAGAAAGAAATTTAGAGCATTTAAAAAAAAAAGAAAAACTTTCAAGATTTTAGAAATTTTTGTGAAAGATTGTGGTTAATGAAAAAAGGACTTGCAAATTATTCCAAATGCATTTTTAATTTTTATTAAAATTAAAGTAGTCATATATTTTTCAATATTTTGAAAAAATAAAAAAACATTTGGTCTGATAGATTAAGAAATTTTATTCAAAATTGTTATTAGATATTAAATATATTTCGACAATATCCTAAAAAAATTTTAATTATACAAAATTTAAAAAAGAAAGAGCATTTTCAAAATTTGAAACAAAATTTTTTTCCAGTCTTTTGGAAATTTTTATCAAAATTTCTGACAGGCGACAAAAATACTTGCAAATTATCCTACTGCTATTTTTGATTTCGATAAAACTAAAAAATTTATATGCTTTTCAGAATATTGAAAATTGCAAAAAATAGAAAAAATAACTTTTTTATGGACTTAGAATGCGAAGAAAAAAAATCGAAATTTTCACTATATATAAAATATATTTCAGGACTATTTCTATGCAAACTTTAAGTCAGACTAAAATTCAAAAAGTTAAATAATTTTCTTAAAAATTTCATTTTTATTTTTAAGAGATCAGTATGTTTTAATCGTTATGTGTAGTGGGATTTAAGAATATTTATAAATTATGTTAATGACATTTTTCCATTTGACGAAAGGAATCAAAATCCACAACTTAATGTCTCTATTTATTAAGTACAAAAATATTTTTATTAACATACAGTTAAAGCTGCAAGTATTTTAAAAACCGTCTATAAGAACAAATTGAAAAACAATTTCAGTTTTAATATATCTTCTTTTTTCAAAATTTAAACATTTTGTTAAAATGTATCTTTTTATTAAAAATAATTGTTTTCAACTAAAAATTTAACTATTTTATGTTTGGTTGAAAATCAATCTTCTTTAGTTGGAAATGCATATATTTGCTTGCAAATTTCTGTATTTTATTTAAACTTTGTACTTTATGGTAGAATATCCTCTTTGTGATTAATTCACTTTTCTGGTTGAAAATTCAAAATAACTTTTTTTTAAAGTAAAAAATTGATCTTTTTGGTTAAAATTTCTATTTTTGTCTTAAAATTAGTTTTTTCTATTAAAGATTAATTTTTAATGAAAAATTTAACTGTTCGATTTTTTGTTGATTTTTATAGACATTTTATCTTTTTCGTAGATTTTTTTTCTTTAACTAATTTCTTGAAAATTGATTTTATTCGCTTAAAAATTATTTCTTTACCTTAAAATTAAAATATTATGCTTTGTGTTGAAAATGTAACTTTTTCAGCTAAAAATGTATATATTTTGTTAACAATTTGTCTTTTTTAAAAGAAAACGAACCTTTTTGGTTAAAAATTCATGCATTTTTTGAATAATTTGTCTTTTTTAGTAGAACATAAATTTGTTGTTATAATGTTTATTTATTTGATAAATATTCCTTTTTTTTTAAACTAAAAATTAGGCCATTCTATTTTTTTGTTGAAAACCTATCCTTTTTTTAGTTCAAAATTAATGTATTTTATAAAAACAATTTATTTTTTTGGTTGAAAATTCACGGATTTTCTTAAAAATAATTTTTCTTTAGAGTAGAAAATTGAACTATTTGGTTGAGATTTCCATTTTTTGTTTAAATATTAGTTTTTTTTATTAAAGATTAATTTTTACAACAAATTTAACTATTCCATTTTATGTCTATTTTTTATAGACATTTAATCTTCTTCGTAGATTTTTTTTTTAAATGTAATTAATTTCTTGAAAATTGATTTTATTTGCTTAAAATTATTTCTTTAACTTAAAATTAAAATATAATGCTTTGTGTTAAAAGTGTATCTATTTTGTTAACAATTTATCTTTTTTGGTTGAAAATTCATGCATTTTTTAAGAATTTGTCTTTTTTAGTAGAAAATAAATTTGTTATTGCAATGTTTATCTTTTGTGTAAATATTTCATTTTTTGCTGATATTTTTTTACAGATGATTTATTTTTTGCTTTAAAATTAATCTATTTTGCTTAAAATTCAGCTCTTTCGCTAAAAACATATTTTATTTGGTTGAAAATGTATTTTTTGAACTTAAAACTAGGCGATTCTATTTTTTGTTGAGAACTTATCCCTTTTTAGTTGAAAACTCACCTATTTTGTTGAAAATTTTAGTTAAAAACTTAAACCATTTTTATGACATTTTTTTGGTTGAAAAATAATTTGTTTAATTAAAAATGTTGCAATACCATTTTTGTTATAAACTTTATCTTTTTTAGTTAAAAATCCATCTATTTCTATAAAAATAGTATTTTTAGTCCCAACTAGAATGATTTCAATTTTCATAGTTTTTTATTAGAAATTAAATTTTTTTTACAAATATCAACTTTTTCACTTTTTGTTGAGAATTTATTTTTTTGATCAAAGATTCATCAGTTTGGTTGAAAATTGATCTGATTGTTAAAAATTCCCTTATTCTTGATTAAAAATAAATTATTTTAATTGAAAATCCACGCAACAAAATTTAATATTCAGTTTCGACTCTACCACCATCGAGTTCGGACGTATTACCGAGAGTGCCCAGTGTTGTTGTTATTGTTATTGTTTACATTCGCAACGCGTGTTCAGCTCTCAAGTAGTGTATAATTAAGTCGTTACAAATCGTGCCAGCGGTGGAAATGCACATCATTGTGCATCACCCAGAAACATGATGAAACACAACAGTAGTGAACACCATAGTTTAAAAAATGATCAGTCATTAATGATAAAAGCTCGAACAACTTTAAAATAAACAGCTCTGCTGACGCTGCGGAACGTGACCCATTCCCTAAGAACGACCAGGCTATTGTTATTGACACTATTCAAGAATTCTCTATAGATGAATATGCGAATTCTGTGGGACGGCTCGTCAATTCCAGCAGCATTAGATTTGCTTCTAGGATCTCCAATAGAAGGATATGTATGTATGATGAATATTGGGATTGCTAGAGCCACAAGTATGTCCCTGAATAGAAAAGAGCGTATATGAGCAAAACCATGCCTAAGCTAAGGCCTACGTGTGGTTTGATTCCATCATAAAGAAATGGCCTTGATGCGGAACATCTCACCAGTGAGATACTGGAAGAGGATTGCGTAATTCTTCATAAAAGGGTTACGTACCTCAAACGCGACTATTGCAGGTTAATGGAGGAATCCATTTAACACTGGGAGAATTGATTGATTGATTTATCAATTAGTTAGTCAATTCGAAAGCGTACCAGTGGTAAAAGGCCAGTGACTGGGAGGAGAGCATGAAAGTGCTCTTCGCAAGCAAGATGTAGAGTCTCTTTGCCCTTCCTTCCCTATCCATTCCCCCCTATCCCCCGGGCAGAGAGAGACTGGAAGCAGGACCTCCTCGTTGGTACCCGCTGGTAACGTTTCTAGGTCCATTCAATGTACCTGTAAACGGCAAATATTTTTCCTGGTGAGGCACCTTGGTCTTCTTGGCTCGAATTGATTACACATCGGAAACTTTATTATGTTCCTTTGCCGATGCTCTCACAGAAAAGGATACGACTATAAACATAGGCGAACACTCTCTGGAAATATGGCATTGGAATAGTGACAACTTCTACAGTAACCTTTCTAAGAGCTGGTTTGTTCGGCCCAGGTATTGCTCACGTCTTACGTTTTAGAAGGTTGACATACATCCCCCCCCCCACTGTGTAAAATATACCAGAAGTGTCATCATAAGTTACTTGTAAGTACGGAACTTATGATGACACTTCATGTTAGATCTGCCTATCTACTAATACTGCTACGTGCTTTTATGCAAACAATCAGGACACACTGAAAAAGAACGGCAAAACTGGCCCTTTAGTCTCACAAGAAAATGTTATTGAATTCAATAAAACTTCAGCTAGAGATATCTCAGGCTAACTCAAAGATACCTCCTCAAACCTCAAAACATGCAAGTTTTCTCTACAACGATCTTTAGGTTCTAAAGTCATGGAAAGCGTAGACACCTTTAATACAGGACTGAAACGTCTTTATTCTGCTAGCTCTTCATAAAAAATTTCTAAAATTTCACTAAACATTGAAAAAAATCTCGAAAATACGAACCCGACAAATATCGAAGAACTCTTAAAAGAAGTTAAAGCCAAAAAAGAAAAAGAAACTAAATTATTCGTCTACAAATACGAATAGCAAAACAAATGATGAACTGGTAGGTCCAATGAAACCAATTATTGAAGATTCACGAGATGAATACACTCTTAACTACACTTAACTTCCAGTTAAGTCAAAGATCAGATATATCAAAACACACTGCCCAGTTATTTCACATTTAACATCTTCTCCACTTAGCAAGATGTGACACTTAGCACCATAGACACAGATACACATTGCGCACGTATAAAGCGCACTCGCTCATCTTCTCCACCCCACTAGACATTGGTGGGGTTAAGGGGAATTTGACGTAACCGAACTGTTTTCATTTCAGATGTTTTGATTTAACTGGAAGTTGAGCGTACTTCAAATTTAATAGTTTCTTCGGCAAGGCAATAGGTATATCAAATACAGCTTCCATTTCGAAAGAATACACTGACAATACCCAAGCTCTGACAACGATGATAAAAGAATTGTATCTGCCCTTAATAGAGCGCGTAGCAAAAATAAGATGCACCAAAATTGTTAACAAACTTTAAAAATCGTTGGTAGGGGATGAAAAAATCGCTCTGATAAAGAGGCTCTGTCAGTTTCGAAAGAAAACGAACATAATGACACTTAATTTATATTTATGGCTTTGAAGAATATTCAGTGGAACCTAAATGGGTTCTACCCTATTATGTGTTTCCAGGAAACAAATTTCAAGGATTTATTTTGCGCGCCAATACAAATTTTGCTAGTGTGGTTGTCTATCCTTACCCCATCTAAAATATGCACTTGTAATTCCACATCGGTACGAAATAAGTTTTCTTGAGTTCAAATACCTTACTGATCAACTTCTCAAACAATTTATTCTGCCAGGAGATTTTATTAGCCATAATTCTCTCCGCGGCTCAAACCACACTGAAGTCTGAGGCAGGATAATTGAACCGTTTTTGAATAAACCTGACGTTCATCTTCTAAACAAAAATCAACCTACACATTTTAATATCTCAAATGCTATATTTAGTTCGATTGATTCATCAATATACAATGCAAGTATTGCTTAAAATATAATTTTGGAAGCATCCGCGGATATTTACAACAGTAATTACTTTCCATTAAAAATATAAATACAAAATCCTCACCCAGCCCTTTATGATTATACTCCTAGATGGAAATTTAAAGGAACCTATTGGGGGACATTTCATATCGAGTTGGTTGCCAAAATACCCAGCTTAAAAACACTTTCAGAAGTCAATAAACATGAAATTGTTAATGCACTAGTTGATGCTATTACAGAGGCAGCAGATGAATCAATACATAAAGTGTCCCTTTAATTATTTAAACACCAAATACCCTGGTGGAACCCAGACGTGGAGGAAGCACTTCGAAAAAAGAAGCACGCTTATAATGTATATAAAAAGTTTAAGACACTCGAAAACAAAATTGAATTTAGGAAATTTCGAGGCAGCTCACGGAAGATAAATAAGCAAAGTAAGAGAAGCTCCTGCATCGACTATACTTCTTCTCTTCAATACAACACTCTAAATTCAGATATGTGGAAAAATATCAAAATAATTGATGGGACAGCATTCCCTGTTAACATGACAACCTTAATCAAATCTGATGATAATATCGCAACAGATTCCAAAGAAATTGCTGACGAACTAGTGAATAACTATGCCTCAAATTTCAGTAATGCTAACTATGACCCCCAAGTTTCCTGGCCTTCAAAATCTATTAATACTATTAATAATCCACTTTTTATATCTGAACTTACATCCGCACTTAATCAGTGCAAAAATACTAGCCCTAACCTGACAAGATACCGAATATATTTCTCAAGAACCTTTCATTCAAAACACTAGGGTACCTTCTTTCTCTGTTCAACTGTATTTGGATCTACAAAGTTGTCCCTAATCAATGGAGAGAATCATTAACTCTACCAATTCTTAAACCAGGTGAGGATAAACTTAAAGCTAGCAGTTATCGACTCATCGCGTTAACATGTAATATCTGTAAATTAATGGAAAAAATTATAAATAAAAGACTCAGATGGTTTTTAGAGAAAGAAAAATTCTTTAATGTGAATCAGAGTGATTTCCGACAGTATCCATTTACACTTGATCTCCTTGTACAACTTTAATCGAACATACGTGATACATTCATCAGTGACCAACATCTCTTAGCTGTTTTCTTAGATATTGAAAAATACGACGAAATGGTCTAGAATTATTGCATCTTTAAATCTTACTTGGCAAGGGAGTAGATGGTTCAATAATAAATTTTATTAAAAATTTTCTTCCTAAAAGACTCATACAAGTCGGAGTAAATGGTTACCTTTCAAAAGAAACTAGACTCGAAAATGGTGTTTCCCAAGGATCTGTTTTCAGTGGTACGCTATTTCAAATTACATTCAATAATATAACGCTCTGTGTTCCTCGACGTGCCGAAAAAATTTTTTTTGCCGACGATACGACAATCTTCTGTTGCGGAAGATATCTACATAAACACAGGAACTTATTCAAGACTGCCTTAACAAACTGTAAGATTGGACTGGCAAGGCTGGCTTTATTTTTTCAAAAACAAAAAATACTTGTATCCTATTCTTTAAAAATAAATTGGATAATCAGAATCCGAGATTATCCTTGGATATCTACGCATTGGAAGTTGTTGAAACAATCATGATTCTTGGGCTTATCTTTGACAACAAACTTACATGGCGTCCCCACCTTAGATATTTGAAGGTTGATTGTAATCGTAGAACAAACTTCGTAAAAACCCTTGGAAAAAGGAATTAGGGAGCAGATCAAATAATACTAACCCCTACAAGGCTGTTATCAGATCTAAACTGGATTATGGATCCTCAATTTATAACTCTGTCAAATCTAGTGATCTAGAAAAGATCTCCCCCATACATTGTACAGACCTGAAAATTGCTTTGGGAGCATTTTTTCCAGCCTGACAAGTAGCATTCTCGCAGAAACTCAAAAACGACCTCTAGCTACCAGAAAAAAACAGCTTAGCCTGACTTAGCCCTCAAACCAGTAATCCTGCATATGAGACCATCTTTTTGGGGAAACACCACGACAGGTACAAGATACATCAAAACTCATACGTCAGAATGAAAAATTATTTACAAGAACTAAACATTGACATGGAAAAAATTGCTTCCAGAAGATTTTACGATTTTCCCCCTGGTAATTTGCAGGTCGTACTCCAATTACTGATTTAAAGGAACTGCCTAGAAATCAAACCAATTCGATTGAATACAAAGCTGTGTTAGCAGAAATACTAAACAGGTTTCCAAATTATATCTCTATCTATACTGATGGATCAAAAGCAAACACTGGATGTGGATGCGCCATGGTTACACCTGGAAACCAATTCCAGTATAAATTACCGGATTGTTTTAGTATTTATGCGTGAGTAATTTTGTAGATCTTACGGACTTCATGAAATTAAAAATAATATATAACAAACGAAAATTAATAAAAAATTCAAATTCAAATGTGGCGTACAACATGTCAGTGCTATCGATGTCAAATATTAAAAATAAACAGGTGAGACTCCAATTTGGTAACATGTACAAAAATGTAAAAAAAATATAAAGGAAGCCTCAAAATTTAAAGAGGCTTTATTAATATAGGATTACATCCTTATAAAAAGAAAGACAAACTTTATAATAGTTGTAGACAGACGACGAACATATGACTAAGTAGAAATGAGACCATACATTAAGGCGGTAAAATCATTAGTACAAACTAAAGGCGTAATTTAAAAGAAAATTCATAATTTCTGTCTGTAAATTAATAGACATATTGTAAAATTTATTTTTAAATTTGGATTTCAATATTCGTGTTTTGTAGTTATTTTTTCTTTGGTTAGAATTTTAATATTATTGAAATTGAAATTAAGATAATGGTCTAAATTCCATCAATGTTGCGATAGACCTGTGTTAAAATTTCTAACTCTGCAATCTCTTTTATGTTCAGAAAATCTAGTTTTTAGTCATCTCCCTGTTTCACCGATATAAACTTTTTCATAGCAATTACATTTAATGTATGCTGTCAAACATTGACACTACATCCAATGAAACCAATGAACGCGTTGGAGTAACTGTAATTTTTTTTTAAAGTATCTTTTGAATTCCAGCTATTTTTAACGAAAGATTCTGTGTTTCCTGAAATCGTTTTTAAAACATAAGAAATATATTTGGAAAGGTTGTATATAGAAGAACCAATTTTGGATACAATTAATCTCCATTTCAAATTTGGCTTATGGACTTTTCATAGAGCATAAGCATTAGCTACAATACTATTGTGCGTTTTTAATTTATATACAGATTGTTTATTAATTAATCTTCTTTTCTCCCATAGAGTATCTATGTCGTTACATTGACCTTCTATTGTTGGTTTTAATATTTTTCTACAAAAAATCATTGTTAAGCATATTTTCTACAGTTTAAATATATTTGTCTTTCTTTTATTTTTGAAAATTTTCAACAAGTTTAATAGAATTTTCTAAATTCCTTAAGTTATTGGTTCGATTATGATTTGAGATTAATTGGGTAACTGTTTTTCTGATATTAAGTTTCTGATCTTCATGTTATACATTTTGTAAACAATTTTCTATATTGGCAACCATATTATTAATAGGTAATTTATTAACATTAAAAGTGACACCAAATTTTTCACCCAGAGCTAAGGTTTTTGCTCTCTCATCAGAGATTTCGAGATTTAAAATATTTTTGAATCATTTTTTTTAATTTGAATTCTCTGTATTGATTTTTTTGAAGTAAACCCCTGTTTTAAGTAAATTAAACTTTTTAATACATTCATGTCTCTTTTTATACTTGAGATTATTTAAAGTTAATTATTGTGATTCAAAAAACTTTACTGTCGATCCATCATTTATGAATCTTTGTATTCGATGTTTTAGATAATTTAAGAAATTACCCATTTCTTTAAATCTCTTTTACTGTGTTTTCAATTTCTATTTTTAAACATTTATTTTGGAAATTTCCTATTGTTTTATGTAACCTAGAGATTAAATTGTGTGCGTGATGTGAAAAAGTTTATATTGGTGAAACAGGGAGAAGACTAAAAACTAGAGTTACTGAACATAAAATTTAAACATAAATAAACATAAATTTAAACGTATGTCTATCACAACATTTTTGTAATTTAGACCATTATTTCAATTTCGATTTCAATAATATTAAAATTATAACCAAAGATAAAAATACCTACAAAAGACGATATTGAAATCCATATTTATAAATAAATATCATAATATTTCTATTACTTTACAGACAGACATTATGAATGTTAATAAAATATATCCTAGTATCATGAAATAATTTTAAGTCAAATTCAGTTTTTTTGGCGCGTTTTCCTCATTAGTGGTTCCTTTAAATTACGCCTTTAGCTCGTCGTCTATCCATAACTATCATCAAGTTTTTCTTTCCTTTTATAAGGGATGCAGTGATGCCAAAACGTTAGAGCATTATTAATAAATGAACTTTTTTATTAATTTTCTTTTGTTATATATATTTTTAATTTAACGAAGACCATAAGACCTACACAATTCCTCACGCATATTTACATTGACGGTCGAAAAAAAGAATTGTTTTGATTCTTATCAAATCTGATCAATGTTTAAGTATTTTCAGATGCGAGACTTACGCTATTTTGCAAGTTGCGGAATATATACAAATTTTAAGTGACCCCTGCTTTGCTATTATTAATTTTTTCTTGTCGGCAATTGAGGCCATCAACAACACCCACAAATTTGACCACATAGTGCAAGAAATTCAAGAATCATATTGGACTCTAAGAAACCGAGGAACACTGTAAAAACTAGGATTCGATTTAGGACCTAATTCTGTATTAAAACAGTTCATGCAACAAAACAATCCCACTTCAGTTTGATCCACCAATTTAATAAAATAAGGTTGATTTGTGGATTGAAAAAGGCTTGAAATGAGAATCATCTGTCAACAAGCAAATCTGACAAAACAAATTCTAAACTGTCAAGTTCAGAAAATAACGTAACCCCGATTAGGAGCCTGCAGAGATTAAAGGGTCCGAGTTCGGAATTGTGCCTTTAAGAATTATAAGTGTCCAATCCACACCCGGATTGGTCCAACCTAAAACGTTCCGATCTTTAGTCTTTTGACCTATTTTTTGTTTTTGTAAGATTGAAGTTTGAAACAATTGAAACAATGCAGCCTCTGAATCAATTTATTTCGGTATCTCGTATCATTTATCAATATGGAGTTAGCAAACTAAACAAGACAGAAACTCGTACTAAAATAGACTATTTGTGAGCTCATATTAGAACACCCAAAAAAGGATCCCGGATATAAATGAATGCCTGGTTTTTACTGTGAAAGGAAATCATCTTACTCTTGATACCATCTCATCTAGGAATCGAAGGAAATGAGATAGCAGACGCGTTAGCCAAATCAGCATGCTTACTCCTTGTACCTGCCGTGTCGATACCTCTACATTATAAAGACTTCAAGAAATATATATTTTAAGCTTTCAATAACTTCTCGAACGATAAATGGAAATCCTCCAACAACACCAAGCTGCACCAGGTTAGAGACAATTTTTTCCAAAAAAAAACAAATCATCTTAGAAAACAGTAGAGACCAAGTGACGCTAACTAGGATGAGAATTGGAAACTCTAATTTAAACCATTCCCACTTCGTTGCCAAAACTGAACTAGAACAATGTGATCTCAGTGAAGCATATGTTACCATGCCTCATATATTGGTCGACTGCAACAAATACAATGATAAACGGATTCAGCACAAAATCGGAACTGACTTCAAAAAAATGCTAACCGACCCAACTAAATTCAATAATGTACTAAACTATCTTCAAGATGTCGATATCCGGCATCTCATCTAGAGGAATGTCCTGCAGCCTTTATGTGTCATTCTTTGTTTTGCCTATCTTTAAAATTATTTATTAAATTGACAAAGAAATAGCTTTGATTAATTTCTGTAAATGGCTGATTCTAAAAAAAATCGAAATTTCTGTCCTTAATGATTTTAACAAACCAGGATCGTCAATTACGAAAAGTCTTTTTTATTAATAAAACTACTGCAATAGATTTACAAATTTATAAAACAAATTTATTTTTTATATGATAAACAAAAAAGATACATCTAAGAAAGTGCCTTACAAATCATTCCCTCACTATGTCCCAACTGCTACTACATGAGTTTATAGTTTAAAAAATGCGATTGGAATTATTTTTAAATATAATTCCAATTTTGTACATAAAAAATCGATCATTCCCTCACGGTTTTGAAACAGTGTGATTGGAGCCAAATTTAGAGGCCCAGCAAGCTCCACTGCAATGTTTTTTGTAGTTGGCAACATTGGCCTTGACAACATATACTATAGCGGACGGTTGAAGAAAAGATGTTTTGTTAAAACGAATTTCACTACAAGTTTCTTAAATATTACATTTGTTGATGTGATTCCCTTGTGTAATGTAATTAAAAGGTAAGTACTTTTCTATTTAATATTCATAGCATATTTGTATATGCTTCCGGTAGTAATAAAGCACTGTACACAGTTCGTAAGAAAGTAAGGTTATGTTTATAAGTTTGTGGCAGTTTTGTTTCATTTCTTCATTCCCTCATCATCATTTCCTCATAAAATTTTTTGATGAGGGAATGATTTCTGTAAGGGAATGATATATTTTCTAATAAGCATAAGATATTTATGTTTGTTTGGTTGTTTTCAGAACGCTGCAAGTCTATAATGTCGATAAGTAGAAAATTAACCGCTGCAGAAGCAAAATTGAAGAAAAAGGAGTATGACAGGAAACGGCGAGAAAAATTGAAAAACTGTCCTGAAAGCTTAGAGAAACTCAGAGAAAAAGAAAGACTCAAGTGTTTAAAGAAGAAAGAAAAAGGTCAGGACAAGTTTGTCAGTGCTATGAGTGCACGAGAAAAAAGGCACAAACGGAAACAATGGCGATTAAATAGTTCAAAATACCGGGGGAGGAATCATAATGTGCGTAGAAATCTAGCAAGATCAATGAATGAGACACCACCTGTCAGCTCAGTTTCACTGGCAGAACCTGGTTCAAGAGTAAATGCTGTTGAAAACGAAACTGTTGCTTTACGACGATGGCGACAACTAAGAAATCGACGAGCAATATTGTATGGAAGATTAACAAAGTTAGAAAATAGTTTTAAAGAAGAGTTTAGGAAGAGAGGAAAATATTGGAAGAAGTACACGCGGTTAAATGACAAAATAAAAACATCTTTACCTGAACAAAGGTTAAAATCCTAATAAAGAATACTAAGTTACCCGATCCAATCAAAAAGAAACTGATATTTTCTGAAATTATCAGTAAACAATTAACACAATCTTATGCTAAGCTATAGACTCAGAGAGATAAACAAGCATACAAGAAAAATTTTAATTTAGATCCTTTAAAAAACACAAACTCATGCATTATTCTAAAACCTTTTTCAAAAATCGAAATAACAAAACAAGTAAAAATAGAACACTTAAATAAAAAATTTTAAAAGTAAAACAAGATATTATTGATTTCTTGGAGAATGTGTCCAGGAAAGAGGGATTTTGTTAGATCAGGAAAATTAGTTAAACAAAAGCGTCTGTTAACTGATAATATGCGTAATTTGCATAGAAAGTTTTTAAACTCGATTATCTACAAAATAAGTTTATCAACATTTTGCAAGTACAGGCCTTTTTGTGTAACTTGTGCAAATCTTAAAGAACGAGACACATGTAAATACGTCGTCCACCCAAACATGGAATTAATCATTTCAAAATTACATGAAAATAAAGTCTTCATACATAATAATATTCCAAGTTTGTTATCAGATATAACATGTGATATTTACTGTACTAAATGTTTATTTAGAGAATGTATAAGCTGTAAAGACAAGGCTTTAGAATACAACCTTCCTCAAGCTGATAAAACTATTACATACCGACAATGGATGTACAAAAACTCAAAATATGAAAAAAATGGTCAGACAAAGATAGTACGTAAACCTGTAAATAAGGAAATAAGTATTACCTTGAAAGAACTAGTTGTAGTATTAGAAGAGTCATTAAAATCATTTTTGCTACATGCAGGAAATATTTCACACCATTATCAAGTGATGACACAATTAAAAAGGATTTGTCAACAAATAAAGTGCTCATCCACATTGATTTTAGTGAAAATTATTGTTGCAAATACTGGAAAGAAATTTAAGCAGTTCATTTTGGTGGTGGTCGGCAGCAAGTTACGCTTCATACTGGCGTGCTATATTTGAAAAACCCTGATGATACTGTTAAAGCAAAATCTTTCTGTACTCTCTCTAATAATAATCGACATGACTCAGTTGCAGTATGGGCTCATCTCAAGCCTATATTCGATTGGCTTAAAAATCAAAGACCGAACATCCATACTGTATACTTTCTGGATGACAGCCCAGTTAACCAGTACAAAAACAAATTTATTTTCCAAATTGCTTTTCACCATTTAAAATATTTTTTACCAGGTATAAATAATTTTACTTGGAACTATTCTGAACCTGGTCATAGAAAAGGAGCACCAGATGGTGTTGGTGGCACCTTAAATAGGTCTGCCGACCAAGCTGTGGCTAAATGGAAAGATGTGAAAGATTTAAATGTGTTGAAAGATGTTCTGATTGCAAAATGTCCTCAATAATGCTTATTGAAGTAAGTACAGCGGAAATAAATAATACGGATAACTTTATACAAAAACCTAGCTCTATTTCAACTTTTCCTGGAACTCAAAAAATCAGACAATTTGTATTCTCGAATGATGAGCTTGAATCTAGAACTTTATCTTGTTTTAACAAAACTTCTCATATATCGGATAAGGGTAAGGACATACCTGCAATATCAACACGAAGTAGAAGAAAAGATGTTAAAGTAGAAAACGATGTGAATACTTCGAAAACTATTCCTCCTGAAAAAGGTACCTACGAATTTAAAGTTGATGATCATGTTCTTATAACATGGAACAACGAGGTCTATCCTGTGTAAAATTCTTTTATTACCTGACGACGGAGTTATAGTACGGTGTATGAAGAAAGGATCAAAATGCTATAAATGGCCGACAGTTAAATATGAAGAACTGTATGCATGGCCTGACGTTCTTCGATTAATTCAACACCCTAGATTACTTAGAAGGGGTAGTTATTTTGTTAAAGAAATCAATGAGAAACAATAAAAACTTTAAGAAGATAAAAATAACTAAAGTCAATTGCAATTAGATTGCATAGAGA
>JAAAKG020132515.1:470-14483 GCA_010014905.2 Druon quercuslanigerum
AAAAAACAGAAAAAAAAAAAAAAAAGCATACAGGAAGGGGGAGGAGGTGCGGGGGGGGGGGGGGAGGGGGGGGGTTAGATATATTTTGTCACGGTTTCTTACAGAATCTGTGAGTGGGAGGGAATATTAAAACATGTACGGGACAGATACACCAGAGGCATTAAAGATAAAGGAAGGTCGCAAAATAATGTGGTAAAGATTTTAGGAGAGGATGCAGGAGTAATGCATTCTCTTGTTTCTATTTGCTTCTCCGTTTCTAAAAGATTGGTCAACGAAAATCTGGGAATTTTGAAAATGAAGTTCTCGGACACACTGCCGAATTCTACTTTTAATAACTAGCAAAATATTTCTGAAAACTAAAAATTACGTCTAGTGAGGGTGGGGGGGGAGGGCAAGAAATTTTTTTACAGTTTGTTACAGAATCTGTGAGTTGGAGAGAAATGGAAACATGTACCGGAAGGATACAGCAGAGGAATTAAAGCGAAAGGAAGGTCGTAAGAGAATGTGGTAAAGATTTTAGGAGCGGATGTAGTATTTGCTTCTCCGTTTCTAAAAGATTGGTTAACGAAAATTAGGGAATTTTGAAAATGAAGTTCTCAGACACACTGCCCAATTTTAATTGTAATAACCAGCGAAATATTGCTGAAAAATAAACATTACGTATAGTAAGAGGGGGGGGGGGGGGTAGAAATATTTTGATACAGTTTGTTACAGAATCTGTGAATATAAGTGAAATGGAAACATGTACGGGAAGGATACAGCAGAGTAATTAAAGAGAAAGGAAGGTCGTAAGAGAATGTGGTAAAGATTTTAGGGGAGGATGCCGAAGTAAAAAATTTCTTTTTTTTCTTCTTGCAGTGAAATTTTAATCTTTTTTTATGGAATAGTGTATACATGAATATCCGAAGAGCGTGTAATGTTTCCGATTGGCACTGACATTGGTTATGTAAATGCAATGTGCAGTGAATCTATACAACTGACAAGTAAGAATGGAATCGGAAAAAGAATCGTCACGCGCCATACCGATCACTATCGAAATTACTGTGCGTACGTCTCATGTCCCGCGGGTAATAAATGCTCGTATTCCACTGTGTCCTACGCACCCTCTTGAAAAGGAACTCTCCCTTATCTACGAGAATACGATCTGCGGATCCGAATGGGCTATTTATGATGTACAAAATAAGGATGAAACTCTTCTCTTCCTCCGCCTTTTTGTCTATGTCCCCTCAACCAATAACTTTCGTCTATCCTTCAGGGCACCCACGTCATGACTAATAAATTTCGAATCGTTTGCTGGGAACTTTTTCAGAGCCATTTCGGAAATCGCCACGGATTAGTAGATTTTTATGCTAATATCACGTTATAACGGATCGCGGCTATTGAAATTGCAGTCGTAAAGAGACGAATGGATTCCACGAACAATCTGAAATTACATTCGTGAATCTAAGTAGGTAGCTTTCTGTATGCAAATTCCTACCTTACTCACTTTGAAAACCTTCTAGCTGTAGTGGTTCGTGTTTGTGCTAGATTTTCTAGAAAAGTGGTTCATGTCCGTGCTAAGTTTCCAGAACATTCTGAACATATTCTACTTTACCGACATTGAGAACATTCCGCAGCTGACGTCATTGAGTTCTTAATCCAAAAGTAAGACATTCAGTAGGTTCCGTGCCCCTTTTGTATCAATGTCGATAAGGTAGGAATTCATCATGACGTTATCAAGAATGTTCTTGAAACTTAGCACGGACATTAACCACTGTTCTAGAAAATTTAGCATGGACATGAACCAGTGCAGCTATAAACTTCTAGAAGTCGGTAAGGTAGGAATTTGCATATAGACAACCCCTTCCTATCCACTAATCTAGATTTTATGCTTACCAGTATACTGTATATTGTTTGACAGAGAAGGAAACCCACCTGAAACAAAAAATGAAATATTTTTTTAAATAAAACACATTGTACAAGTTGCATTGGAATCTTTCATTTCTATATTGAATATTTGCGCCAATACAAACTTTTTTTTGGGACTCTAATCTGAACAGATTTATGAATTTTTAACCAAATAGACAAATTTTTCACCGCAAAAACTTTATTTTTTATTTAATTTTCAGTTAAAAAAAATTATTCTTCCAACAAAAAAAAACAGATTCATTTTTAAAACAAATTGAATTAAATTTTTAAGAAACTAGGTTTCGTTTCAACCAAAAAGATAAATTTTGAAATTAAAATAATGAATATTTAATTGCAATACTTAAATTTTCCAACAAAAAATGAATTTTCAAAGAAGACGACTAATTTTTTAACAGAAATAATCGATTTCTATCAAGAAAGACGATTTTTCAACAAAAAAATTAATTTTTCACAAAAAAGTTGATTATCAAATACGATAAGACAAATTTTTAACAAAAAACTTGAATTTCAAACAAAAACAATTGAATAGTTAAATATTCAGTTAAAAAATTCATTTTCCACCAAAGTGACGAATTTTAAACTAAAACGATGAATATTTAACTTAAATAATTTAATTGGAAACGAAAAATATAAATTTCTAACCGAAATTATGAGGCTTTAACTAAAATCATTAAATTTCGAGCAAAAAGATTAATTTTCGACCCAGAAGATTAAGTTCTACCAAAAAAAGTTCAAATTTTAAATTAAAAAAGATAAATTTCCAGCCAAATATTTAATAGTTACATGTTACCTGTTTTACATTTTTTTTAAAAATATTATATTATTTAAAAAAAATTTTTTTAGACACTCTAAACATCTTTTAAAATGATTCGAATATCTTCTACAATTTTTTTTTAATTTTGCCAAACTGAAATATTTTCTTAGAATCTTCCACATTCATTTTTGATAATTTTGTAAATCTTTCTAATTTTTTAAAAATATTCTCTTAAAATTAATTTCTCAAAATAAAAAATCATTTTCAATTTTTATATGATTTATCTTATTATTCTCAAGCTTTTCAAAATTCTTAAAAAGATTCTCAATTTTTTTTCGAAATCTATATTTTTTTAAAATTTAGTTTCATTTTTAACATTAAAATCTAGAAATTCTAAAATTTCGAACATATTCCGAATCGTCTTGCAGAATAAATTACGATTGACTGTTTAAATCTTAAAGTAAAGCAAAATTTTAAAAATCATTAATAAATTTATATTCACAGTTGATCAACTAAAATTATTTAAAATAAAATATTTTAAATACTTTAAATAAAGATGTACCATTAAAAATTAAAAATCTGAAATTTCAATCATAATTGAAAAAGATAACAATTTAACTAATTATTTAGAAACGGTTGAAATCAAAGTTGGACAGATTTTGTTTTAAATTTGTCAAATTCTCAGAGAAAAAATAATTTGGCGATCATTTCCCGGTTTCCCGGTCCAGGGACCACCCGGAAAATGTAAGTAACCTCTAAAAAGAAAATGATTTCAAGAAAAAGAATCTGTTATTCATTTCAAAAGGTGACTTTAAAACTAAAACCAAATTCCCATCCTTTTTCTTTTTTGTTTACTTAATCTTATTAATTATTATTATTATTATCAAAAAACAATAAAAAAGACTCGTAAGAAATATTCATCAACTTGTTGGCACTCATAAAGCAGCCCAACGAAGGAAAGAAAAATTTGAGCAGGTAGGGACAGCAACGAAACCGCGATGCTCTCTCCCCCCCACTTGAGAGCATCGTGGTTTCGTTGCTGTTCCTACCTGGTCAAATTTTTCTTGCCTCGAAAAGGGTGCTGTACGAGTGTCGAAACGTTGGTGAATATCTTTTACAAATCTTTTTTTATTGTGACTTGACAATAATACAAATCAAAAAGACGATTAATAAACCCTTTAGAAATTTCCAGTCAATAAAAAAAGATGAATTGTACTCGCGAGAATGGCAAGAATCTCAGGATTCACTTGACTTGAACCTAACAGCAGTTGGGCTGGTTGAATGAGGGAACCGTTCAAAAAAGGTTGGGAAAAGTAGCTATTCAAAATCGGTTCAGTGATCACAAGCAGTCCAATTTCAATCGAGCGAATTAAGGTTTCATCTCTAGCTGCTCTCGGGGCAATCAAATCTTCGCTCAATCCAAGTCCAAGTCCACTCAAACTACAAAACAACCCTTATTCAAAATTCTTTGTGAAGGGGTGAGAGAGTTGGCGCCCTACAGGGGCGTCACATGTCACCGTACCCTCGGAGCGCCCCTAACCGAGCTAATAAGCAACCCCAAAGAGACGCCGACTCGCAAAGCGATACACACGAATTTGCATTTGCATTTGTATTTGGTATGGTAATTGGGGCTGGAATAATTGCGACACTTTCAAAATGCAGGATTGAGTGGCGGCGCGCGAGGGCTACTTTTAATAATACAGTTGGGAATTAGGGCGCCGGCCTGTCGATATTATTCTGACTTTAAGAAACCGCAGGTTTAAAGTGCCACGTGATATCAGAGTCTTTTTTGCCCAAGGGCGGAAAACAAACGATTTCTTATATTTTATCATGAATTGAGAAAAATTTAAATGAATGAAGAATAAATTTTCCTGGATTAAGGAAGTCTTTCCAAAATAGCGTTACCTACTCACGAGTCCAGTAAAACAGCCTGGGATGACCCTTTTTTAATTTTTTTTTAATATTCTTTTCAATTATGAAACTTGAAATAATTTATATAAATTTACATTTTTGAGAAAAAGATATAACTAGAATGTCATAGATAAAGTTCTAAAGAAATATTATAATCTTTCTTTAGAATTTTTAAAAAGCCAGCCTCGATGGTATAAAAAATTGAAGAATCTGAGTAAATTTAGGGCAATTAAGTTTGCATCAACTTTCGATGCAACTAAGTGCCCTTAAATTCAGTTATTTTAATTCGCATCTAACTGATTTTAATTAACTTTAATTTAAGTTCTATTGACAAGATTTAAATTGAATTAAATGCCATTATTCCACTTCATTTAATAAGACGTCAGTTTACGTTTTCTAGCATTTATTTTTAACTCTCTCGAGAATATTCCGAATTTTCAATTTTTCGATTTTAAAACTCACTGACAAAAATTTTTCAGAAACAATTCTAGAATATCAATTATTTAAAAAAAGATAAATAACCAAATTGAATAATTTGATTTTTTATCAGTAGTTGAGTTATTCAAAGTATTTTTTTAATCAAGCCAGAAAAATAAATAATTTGAAAAAAAAACAAAAAGAAATGAATTTGTAAATAAAAAATATAAAATTTACATTGAAAATAAATTTTCAACGAAGAAAAATATGAACTTCCAATAAAGTAGTTACAGTTTTAATTAAGGAGATTAATTTTTAATGTTAATAGTGAATCTTAAACTGGAATTTATTTATTATGCGCAAAAACTTAATTTTCAAACAGGAAATGAAGAATTTAAAAATGTATCAAAATAGACGAATTTTGATATAAAAAAGATAAAATTTCAATTAATAAAGGAATTTTCAGTTGTCAACAAAGAAGTTTTAACGATAAAGTTAAATTTTTAACAACAAAAAATGACTTTCTAATAAAGCTGTTCAATTTTTGAACCCAGTTAAATTTTCATCGAAAGAAGATAAATTTTCATTTAATAAAGAAATTTTCAGTTGGCAATAAAAGAGTTTTAACAATCAAGTTAAAATTTTAACAACAAAAAATGACATTCTAATAAAACTGTTGAATTTTTCAACAAAATAGTGAACTTTTAAACAACTAAAATGAATAATTTTCAACTAAAATTAATAATTTTTAATTGAAATAGTTCGATATAAAGTTTCTACCAAAAAAGCGCATTTCCCACAGTATAATTGAATTATCGATTAAAATTATAAATTTTTAACGAAGAAAATTAATTTTTAACAAAAGAATTAAACTTTCAATCAAGTAATTAAATTTTCAATAAAAAATTAGCTTTTTAAAAAGAAGATTATTTTTGAATAAACAATGAACATTTTCAACCAAAACTGGAATAATTAAATTTTCTTTAGAAAAATTAATTATAAACAAAAAAAAAGAATTTTCAACAAATCAGTTTAATTTTCAGCCAAAGAGATAAATTTGTAATAAAATAATCTTCAACCGAAAAAAATGAGCTTTTAATCGAGAAGATTAATTTTCTATCAACGCAGACGAGCTTTTAACAAAATACAAGAATTTTGAACAAAAAAATTTTTTTAATTAATCAATTTAAAAATTAATAATTTTAATTAGTTAAATTAATTAATTAACTTAAAAGTAATTAATTTTTAGCAAAATAGTTATAATTTCAAACCAAGTATTTGATTTTTTAACAAAAAAGTTATGTTGGCAATGACATAATTAATTTTTCACTAAAAAAGAAAAATTTTCAATAAAAAATGACTTTATAAGAAAATTGTCGTATTTTCAAAAAAAAAAAAAAGTTTTAACCAAGAAGACTGAAGTTTCAACTAAAAATAAAATAGAAATTTTTTCAGCTTGAAAGAATTAGCTTTCAACCAAAAATAGTTTAATTTTTAACAAAAAAATTAATTGTAACTAAAATAACCTTCAACTAGATTTTTAGTTAAAAATTAAACTATTTTGCTCAAATCGTAGTATTTTAACAAGAAATTTATTCCTCTATTATTACATTATTTTCGTGAAAAATCACCCAATTTTTTTAACTTTTCGGTTAGAAATTCATGAATTTTAATCAAATTTCATCTTTTTGGTAGAAAATTTATCTATTTGGAAAAAAGTTTTAAATAATTGGCCTAAAATTAATATTGTTAGTGTTAAAAAAAAAACTGGGTTGCATGTAGAAAAAAAGTTGCGGGTAATAGGTATTCATGAAAAACTGGGTTGCAGGTAAAAAGGAAGTTGCGGGTAATATGTATCGCGGTTCACGTATTACGTACAACGTTTTTTATAGACAGTTTTTTTCTGTCGACAACTCAACTGGATTATAAAAAATTCACTCTCTGGTTGAAAATACAACTGCTTGATCGAAAAATAATTTTTTATTGAAGATTCGTCGTTTTTGGTTAAAAATCCATCCCTTTTAGTAGCAAATTTATCTTTTTTAGTTAAAAACGCAAATATATTTTTTTAATCACAATATATTAAAAAGGAATTTATTTCTCAATTATTTCGTTATTTTCGTGAAAAATCAACTTATTTCCCCACTATTTGGTTAAAAATTCCTGTATTTTAGTGAAATTTCATATTTTTAGAAGAAAATTGATCTTCGTTGAAAATTCATATTTTTAGAGAGAAAATTTAACTATTTGGTTGAAATTTCGTAATTTTGGGTTCCCAGAAAAAAGTAGATATAAAAAAACGTTGCAGGTAACAGATATCCCGTTTCAGGTATTACCTACGTTTTTTACATACAGTACAAAAAAAAATTATTAGTTAAAAATTCGACTATTTTGTTGAAATCGTAGCATATTAAGAAGGAATTTGGTTCCTTTATTGTCGTGCAAAATCTCCCCATTTCCCTAAATATTTGGTTAGAAATTCATAAAAAACTGGGTAGCAAGTAAAAAAAAAAGTTGCGGGTAATAGGTATCGCGGTTCACGTATTACCTACAAAGTTTTTTATAGACAGTTTTTTTCTGTTGACAACTCAACTGGATCGTAAAAAATTAACTCTCTGGTTAGAAATACAACTTTTTTGTCGAAAATGAATTTTTTATTGTAAGCTCGCCGTTCAGAGTTGAAAATCCATCCCATTTAGTAGAAGATTTATCTTTTTTAGTTTGAACCAAACTATTTTTTTTAAATTGCAGTACATTACAAAGAAATTTATTTCTTTATTATTTCGATTGTTTGTGAAAAACCACCATATTTTCCAATATATAAAAATTATTCTCCTTCATTGAAAATTCATCTTTTTAGAAGAAAATTGATCTTCGTTAAAAATTCCTATTTTTAGAGAGAAAATTTAACGGTTTGGTTGAAAACTGGTAATTTTGGATTCGCAGAAAAAAGTGGATATAAGTAACGTTACAGGTAATAGATATCCCGGTTCAGGTATTACCTACAACGTTTTTCACACACAGTACAAAAAAAGGGTAAAAAAAAGGTAAAAAAAAAAGTTGCGGGTAATAGGTATCGCGGTTCACGTATTACCTACAACGTTTTTTAAACACAGTTTTTTCTGTAGACAACTCAACTGGATTGTAAAAAATTAATTCTCTGGGGTGCAAAATACAACTTTTTGGTGGAAAAAGAACTTTTTATTGAAAATCTCGTTGCAGGTAAAAAAAAGTTGCGGGTAATAGGTATTGCGGTTTACGTATTACCTACAACGTTTTTTAGACCCAGTGTTTTCTATCTTGACAACAAAACTGGATTTTAAAAAAATCACTCTCTGGTTGAAAATACAACTTTTTGGGGGAATTTATTTCTCTGTTATTTCGTTATTTTTCTAAAAAAAATCACCGTTTTACCCTCTCTGATAGAATAATCTCTCCATGCCCAACTTTGTACAAGATCCCTGGCTCGAAGCAACGCCATTATATTATGTAGACATAATTATGTATAACGAAGAGTCAGGCCAGAGGCACGAGGGAATATAAACGTAGATAAACAGACATTGTTACATGCATACTCAAGTATTGAAAGCAGACTCCTACGTGAAGGTAAGCTTACTGGGGTTTATGATCTTTGGATCACGTACGGGTTTTTGTTATTAAAATAATTATTTTTACAAAAAAAAAGCAACAATTATTGCTGAAAAGGTTTTCAGCTTGATAATCTCAAAGGGAAAACTTGATTTTATGAAAAAAAAAACGTTGAAGGTAATACTTAAAACAGGATATTGTCCTGCTACGTAATAATTGATAGAGGGTAAACTCGCCGCTGCGAATAAAAGATTCTTCGCTGGTCGCCGCTAGATGGCAGCTCGTTACTGCGCCATCTAGTGTCATTCGGCAGAGAATTAGATGTTATGGAAAATGAAAAATTTGGTCAGGGAAAAGTCGAGGAATTTCGAAAATGAATTTTTTTCGTCAACGGGCAGTTCTTACATTGCTGAACAGATTATAGGCCCACTCTAAGGCCCCCTTGTCCACTTCACTGTTTCCCTGTTTTCTGTTTCAAAATTTCTAGATTTTCCTCAACTCATTTTTCATTTTCCTTTAGACGTTAATATTTAAATATCAGCATTTTAATCTTGTAATATTTCTAACATAGAATCTTGTATAAACTGAATATTTCAGATATAAAATGAAGATTTTATAATTTATTAATTTATTTAAAACAAAAAAATGTATTTTCTACTATAAAAAATGGCTTTTTTTAATAAAATACTTGAATTTTCAACAAAGTAATTCAATTTTTAACATTATTTTAGAATTTTCAACCTAAAAAGATAACTTGCGAATCAAAAAGTATCATGTTTTATATTTTAATCAAAAAAGATGATTTTTTTTTTAAATAATTTTATAAACAAAAAGAGGAATTTTCAACAAATAAATAAATAATAAATAAATAAATAAAAAAAAATGGAGGTCACTAGATGGCAGTACGTTACTGCGCAAGTAACGCGCTGCCATCTAGTGGCGTCAAGCAAAGAATCTTTCGCTGCTCTCTTTAACCCTTTTCAACCATTACCCGCAACTTTGACTCTCAATTTTTCTCCTTACATTAAATCAGGATTGCCGCAGTTGAGAAAAAAACTTGGAAAAAAGAAAGTTAGGCAACGTGAGAAATTGGTCAGTGATAAAACAAGCAATTTTTAAATCAAATTTTTGTGACCAGGCATAGATTCTTTTGAGTAATAATACAACTTTTTGTAGAAGTTGAACTCTTGTTAAAAATTTGTTTTTCCCTGTAAAAAATTAATCTAGGTTAGTTGCAAATTGAACTTTTGTGTTGAGACTTCTTGCATTTTCTTGGAAATTCGGCCTTTTGGTATAAAAGTAACTTTTTAAATAAAAAATTTATATTGAAGGTTTGATAATTCATCTGCTTTGTATAGAAAATTCGTTATTTTGTCTTGAAAGTTCAATAATTTAGTAAAAAACAAACTATTTCATAGAGAATTAGTTGTTTTTTATCCAAAAAAATATTTCAGTTGACGAATTTTTAACAAAACAGTTGAGTTTGCCACAAGAAATCATATCTTCTTAAGAAAATTGTTAAATATTAAATCAAATGATAAAATTTAAAAATAACAAGATAATCTTCTGCGCAATTAACGCGCTGCCATCTAGTGGCGTCAAGCAAAGAATCTTTCGCTGCTCTCTTTAACCCTTTTCAACCATTACCCGCAACTTTGACTCTCAATTTTTCTCCTTACATTAAATCAGGATTGCCGCAGTTGAGAAAAAAACTTGGAAAAAAGAAAGTTAGGCAACGTGAGAAATTGATCAGGGATAAAACAAGCAATTTTGAAATCAAATTTTTTTGACAACCAGTGCCAATTTTCGAACCCCAAACTTTGATTAGTTTTGATTGATGTAAAATATTTTTCAATACAGTTGCCGCAGGGAAAATATGTTGAATATTTGAGATAGAATTTAAATTTTGAGAGTGTATATAATTATATATTTATAGATTTTGTACATGGTCTTTCGAGGGACACACGCGCCCTTTGTCTGATCTTTCTATTTGACTTTTCTCGGTGCGGCTCCCCAAATTGTGTGTGACGTTCATATGTTCCTGGGCGTGGGGCCTCGAAGGCTTTTCTGGAAATTTCACTCTCATGTGTTCCTATCAAACCATATAATTTTTTATCCCTTCGCATCACAGAGTCCCTGCAAGAGATTACAATGAGCTTTGACTGTGATTTATTATTTCGTTAGAAAATAATTCGAAGCCTGCTTTTGTCTCGAACTAAACTGTTTATCTTCTGTTGAAAAGACTTAGGACAAATATTGTTCAACGAAAAAAAAATTCTTATTCAAAATTTTGGATTCATTTTTCTCAGTGGATCAAGAAGTGTAGAGTACTGAAAAGACATATGAGAACGTTTCTAGAACTGTTCCAGATGATGAATTTTTTTGGTAGAAAATTAATCTTTTCATTTAAAAATTCAATTTTTTAAATAAAACTTTAAATTTTTGTTTAAGATCTCTTGGACCTAAGAAAAAATTTGTCTTTTCTGGTAGTACAATAATATTTTTTTTCTTCCTTTTTAGGTAAAAATTCGTCTTTTTTGGAAGTAAATTAATCTTTTTCTTTAAAAATGCATCTTCTTTCAGTAAAGATTCAACTTTTGGGTTAAGAAATCTTCAATTTGATTGAAACTTCGTCTTTTTTTAGTCGTAAATTAATATTTTTCTTTAAAAAATTAATTTTCTTGGTTGAGAACTCTTTAACTTTATTGAAAACTCGACCTTTCTGGTAGTAAATTAATCTTTTTGTTTAAAAATTTGTCTTTTCTAGTTAAAAATTTAACTTTTTGATTCAGAATTCTTCAAATTTGTTAAAAATTCGTCCTTTTTGTAGGTAAATTAATCTTTTTCTTTAAAAATGCATCTTTTTTACTTCAAAATTCAACTTTTTGGTCGAGGACTCTTGAATTTGATTAAAAATTCGTCTTTTATGGTAGTACATTATTATTATTTTTTTTTAATTTATTTTTTTTAGTTAAAAATTTAACTTTTACGTTCAGAATTCTTAAATTTTGTAAAAAAAATCGTCTTTTTTGGAAGTAAATTAATTTTTTTCTTTAAAAAATTCATCTTCTTGGTTGAGAACTTTTTAAGTTTATTAAATATTCGTCTTTTTTGTAATAAATTAATATTTTTGTCCAAAAATTTTTCCTTTTTAGTTATAAATTCAACTTTTTGGTTCATAATTCTTGAGTTTTGTTAAAAATTCGTCTTTTTCTAGGTAAATTAATCTTTTTGTTTAAAATGTCTTTTCTAGTTGAAAATTTAATTTTTTGGTTCAGAATTCTTTAATTTTGTTAAAAATTCGTTTTTTTTTGAGGTACATTAATGTTTGTGTTTAAAAATGCATTTTTCGAAATTCAACTTTTTGGTTGGGAATTCTTGAGCTTTATTGAAAATTTGTCTTTTTTGGTAGAAAATTATTTTTTTTTTTAATTCATCTGTTTTAGTTGACAATTCAAATTTTTGGATTCAAATGATAAAATGTTGTTAAAAATTGTTTTTTTGGGTGGTAAATTAATCTTTTCGTTTAAAGTTCTTCTTTTGTAATTGCAAATTAAACTGTTTGGTTGGGAATTTTTGCATTTGATTTAAATTTTTTTTGTAGTAAATTAATATTTTTGATTAAAATTCTTTTTTAGTTGAAAATTCAACTTTTTGTTTCAGAATTCTTGAATTTTGCTAAAAATGCTTTTTTTAAATTATTCTTTTTGTTTAAAAATTTAACAATTAAGTTTGAAAGTTGAACTACTTTATTAAAAAAAATTTGAATTTCTTTCTTAAAAATCCAACTTTTTGGTATAAAACTCTTAAATTTTGTCCAAAAAGTCGTTTTTTGGTAGTAAATTGAACTGCTTGTTTAAAAAGTCATATTTTTTAGTTAAAAATTTAACTTTTACGTTCAGAATTCTTAAATTTTGTAAAAAAAAATTCGTCTTTTTTGGAAGTAAATTAATGTTTTTCATTAACATTCATCTTTTTTGTTTAGAACTTTTTAAGTTTATTAATAATTTATATTTTTGGTAGTAAATTAATAGTTTTGTTTAAAAATTCTCCCTTTTTAGTTATAAATTCAACCTTCTGATTCACAATTCTTGAATTTTATTAAAAATTCTTCTTTTTTCTAGGTGAATTAATCTTTTTGTTTAAAAATTTGTCTTTTCTGGTTGAAAATTTGACTTTTTGGTTCAGAACTCTTCAATTTTATTAAAAATTCGTTCTTTTTTGCAGGTAAATTAATCTTTGTGTTTAAAAATGCATTTTTCGAAATTCAACTTTTTGGTTGAGAATTCTTGAGCTTCATTAAAAATTTGTCTTTTTTGGTAGAAAATGATTATTTTTGTTTAAAAATTCTTCTTTTGTAATTGAAACTTCAACTTTTTGGTTGGGAATTTTTGAATTTGATTGAAAATTTGTCTTTTTTGGTAGTAAATTAATATTTTTCTTTAAAAATTTAAATATTAAGTTTTAAGGTTGAACAACTTTATTAAAAATTAAAAGAAAAATGTCTTAAAAATCCAACTTTTTGGTACAGAACTCTTAAATTCTGTCAAAAAAATCGTCTTTTTGGTAGTAAATTAAAATTCTTGTTTAAAAATTCATCTTTTTTAGTTGAAAACTCAATTTTTTGTTTAGAATCCTTGAATTTTGTTAAAAATGCGTTTATCTTTTTGTTTAAAAATTAATCCCTTTGTTTAAAAACTTATTTTTTTGGTCAAAACTTTAACAACTAGAATTTGTAATTAACTGTTTTCTTAAAAATTCCTCTTTTTTCTGTTAAAAAATTACTTTAGTAATTGAAAATTTACCAATTCCATTTTCGGTAAAAAAATAGTTCTTTTTAAGTAATAATTCAACTTTTTGTATAAATTGAACTCTTTTATTAAAAATTCGTTTTTTTCAGTAAAAAATTAATTTAGTTTAGTTGCAAGTCCAACTTTTGTGTTGAGAGTATTTGCTTTTTTTTAATTCGGCTTTTTCCTATAAAAGTAATTTTTTTTGTAACAATTTTATATTTTAGGTTCAATAATTCCTCTGCTTTGTATAGAAAATTCGTTATTTTGTCTTAAAAGTTCAATAATTTAGTAAAAAAAACAAACTGTTTGATAGAAAATCAGTTGTTTTTTTTATAATTTAAAATAATTTTTTTGCATTAAAATTTTGACTATTCTATCTTTGGTCGAAAATGCACTTTTTTTACGTTAGTTTAAAAATTCAATAACATTCGCATTAATTGTCACATTAAATTCAATTAGGCACATTTCAAATCTTACTCTGAAAATCACTTATCTATTTTCAAATTTTTTTTTTATATTGGCAACTTGACTCGCTATAAAAACAAAAAAAAATCAGTGAAAACGTAAAATCGGGTTTTACCTAAAGTCTATGTTACTTTCCGTTGAGAGGTGGGGGCGGTGGTGGGGGGGGGGGGGCACAAC
>JAAAKG020132516.1:0-14482 GCA_010014905.2 Druon quercuslanigerum
AAAAGACCTTGGATACTAATGGACCCAAGTGGGGAACCTCACATGACGACTTTGTGAGGATCTTCACTTGGGGTGATGGCTACAGAGATTGATCAGCAACCTGGGTCGGAGCAGTGTTGCGGAATGGTGTAATAATAATAATAATTTTTGATATATTTATTTAATTTGTATACAGATATATAAGACCGGGAACTTGAGTCTGGGAAACCCTGTATATGTAGGTCCACCACGCATGCCACAAAAATGCCATTATGAACCTCGTTTTTGCATTTCAGGCCACTGTACTACGTAACTCTATACATCATTACTTACAATTAACGGAAGCGTAATACCTAGCCCTAGACTACTTCTCTCTCAACCAAATTTACGAAAGTAACATATAATCTCTTTAAACATATTGAATCGACAATGTGCCACTAGCAACTTCCTAACAACATAATACATATCCGAGTTCTTTTTTAAATCGCGATCTTTTAAAAAGACGAATTTTTCTTAATGCTATCTGTCAGATTTAAATTTATCCACTTTTTTTTATAAAAAACTAAAAAGAAATTTCTCTTGATATTCTCAGTACAAAACAAATACTGAAAAAGCCGTTTTCGGATCCGAAGTCACATTCTAAATAGGATCTGGCGTCGGAACTGGATTCGCTACCTGTGCTGGATCCTGCGTCGGAAACGTAGTCGGAACCTGTGCCGGATACTGCGTCGGAAATGATGCCGGGACCGCTGTCGGATTTATTAAACGGATTTGACACCGAATTCTAATAGGAACATATGAGGAAAAGCTTAAAAATTTTTAATAAATCTTTCGAAATTTGTCATCACGGTGGCAAAGATATAAGCAAAGAGTGCAAGAAACCAACAATCTCGATTACAATTATAAGATAAGCAATATAACAATATTGTAACGCATATGGTGACATGCCAAGACCTAAGAGTTAGAGTTAGAAAATTATAACCAGTTCTGCCCACTGAAAAATATTTTTCCCTGAGACTGCATAGCGGACAGCTTCTCCATGGCTTATACATAAACTAAAATTCACCGGCACGAATGCAACCTCTAATTAAACCTAGGATCCTGAGCTGAGAAATTGTGCTTGTGACATGAAAAGGGAGACGAAAAGTAAAATAAGTTATTATTTTACTTACACTTTTTATTGGAACGTGTACCAAATTCCGACAACGGTTTCGGCATCGTTTCTGACATCAGATCGGGCACGGCTTCCGACTACGGTGCCGACGCCATACCCAATTAGAATACGACGCCATAGAAAATACGTTCTGTAACTGCTCCGTAACAAAGGGGTAACAATATTGAGTCCTTTTTTTACAAATGAAGATGTACCAGTTACATAAAAAAGTTGAAACAATTCTGTACCAGTGATTTGTAATTTTTATACAAGTGGAATTTAACAGTTGCACTGTAACTTGGTTACACGCAAATTACGTAAGTAAGCATTAACGGTGGTACGATGTAGTCCTCTAAGTTGTGTATAATGTGCATTAGCAACGGCGATGTAACTATAAAAATGGATCTATACTTTCGTAGTTCCGAAGCTATCCTCGATTTTAAAATGTCTCGTACGAAGCAAACGTAGACCGGAATTAAGCACGTTCTCGACTGTGTGTTCTTTACTGTGTGGTTTCGTAAGCTATGCATAATGTACACTAGTTACACCATGTAAGAATGTGATATGCCAGTTATGTGTCAAACGTGTATTATTTGTATAATTATTATCGCACATAAGTATATCTTTTTGACAGATTTAAAGCATTATTAATAATAATCTTCAGATTCATAAAATATATTTAACATGCAAACTTCTTCTACAGGTATCGAAACTATTAAATTCTTAAAATGAAATGTAATACAAATATTTATTTTATATACTATACTTCGATATAAGCACCGATTGTGAGTATCTTAAAAACAAAATCATTATAAATAATTAAAATCATTCCTTCAACTTTTAAATACATTTTCATTATTTTGTTTTAAAGGCTCTAACATAAAATTTAATATTTTTAAAGTACACTTCTGGCATTATTTTAAATTTACAATATAATCCTATAATAATTTTGAGAAATAAGGTTGAATAAAGCATTCTTAAAGCGGAAAGTTTCATATATAAAACTCATACAATCTAAAACGTTAATTATCTTTAGAGAGATAGAAGTTTTAAGTTTTGATGAATTCTATAAATTTTAAACAATACATGTACTCAAGCGAAAAAGCTTGGCTAAGCTTTTGCCGACAACGTCCAAAGGATTCATTATCTCAGTTGGCTAGAGTTTGCGGTACATTAGATTTATAGGCTTAGTTTCAGGCTTTTTAGGTACGTGTCAATCCCCGTTGAGTGCGATTGTGTATATATATATTTATTTATTTATTAGGGGGTCCCAAAAAATCACATTTAAACAATTTTAACGGGCTTGTTCGCTAAATCGTTCTCGCAGGCAAAAAAATGTATGCCTTTTTTTATTTTCGAATCTAAAATATTTTTAGAACTCACTCTGGCCATTTTTATGTCTTATGGAGTTTAACATGTAAAATGTTTCCTATTCTTATTTCTTCGACTTTAGGCAGGAAATTATAACTCAATTTATTTGAAATTTAATATGCTTGTTCACTTGTCAGTGAATATTACAAACAAAGTTGATCTTGACATTTTCCCCTTTTGGTCTGTCTTTCACTTCTGTACACTTATCACCCCAATGTTCTCATGCGTAAAATTTAGACCTATGGACATAGGAATAGGAGGCGACTGGGCATGCCGTAGCGTACAGAAGGTCCAGGGACAGCGTGACAAAACAGTGTAACGCTCGCTGATTGGCTTCTCCGTTTATCTAACACTTGCGCCGCATTTATAGATTTACAATGTCACTTAGTAGCGGAGGCGCGTAATGTGCTGTATACATACGTGATGTAAACAGTGTACAGTATGCATCAGGATTGTTTTTAAATAATTTTATGCAATTAGTATAAGCAGAATTGGCTGGTAAATAGTTATGAAAAGTGTAGCTAACCTCAAAACGTATTTATTAAAATGAAGTAAAATACCCCTAGGCATGTGTTGAGGTTATTATTTTATTTATTATTTTTTTATTATTTTAAACAAATTTGCTTTCCCCCGGGTTCATGGGTTCATAGCTTGTGGTTTTATTTATTTATTTTAATAAAGAAACTGTCCATCAGATATATGGGTTAATAGCTTCTAGTTTTATTTCAATAAATTTCTAGTTGTATTCATTTCATTTTAAAGGATCTGCGTTTGAGTAGTTTCAAAAATCGCGCCAAATTCGGTAAACCTACAAAATAAATGGTGGCATCCTGCTAGGTCGCCCCATTGTCCTTGGTCCCTCTGTGCCATAGCGGAGTTAAAGCAATGGGAGGGGCGGTCTGCCATCTTGGTATGCTAAATCGGTAGTGCGAGAGAAAGAGAAGGCGGTTTTCCTTCTCTGACTTACTCTTCATGTTTTCGCATACAGCATGGTCGACTCCCATTTGTAACCTTCCATCAATGATTTTCATGATTTCATCATTGGTATCACCGCAAAGACTGCATCTATCAATTACTGCTGCCATACTGAGTATATGCTTTTGTAAATTCCTTGTCTTCATTACCCTGTCCTCGATGACAATCACAAATCCTTCCATCTCCGGAAATAGTTCTTTCTGCCTTAATCAAAGGTTTGAAGCAGTTCAGCATCGAAATGTCTGTAGTTCTGGAAATTATCAGCTTCAATTTTTAAGGGGGTATACAGGTCAACTCGACATATGCCATCGTAGAGTGAGATTTTAGCCCTATATTAGAAATATTCGCACAATTGCGTAACCTGAGAGTGACATAATCGATGAACATCCATCACCCCTCTGCCCCCAAGCTTGCGTGATAGAAATACTCTATCTACAGTTGTCCTCTTATGGTGCTTTTGGCGATCATACATTTTTGCATGGATGGTTTTGTTAAGTCTCTTGAGGTCAGTCATGGCCTGCCGGAAGCCAAGGTACATGTATGGTTCTCAGAGATATTCTGATGTCATAGGAGAACTGCAGCAAGATGTTAAGAAGGTAGTTCAGTTTCGACTCCGAGCTTGCATACAAATTTATGTCGTCCATTAAGAGGAGGTTATATTTGTCTAGGATATATTTGATTTACGAAACTTAGCAAGCTGATACCTCTGTAATTACTGCAGTTTCTTTAATCTCCCTTTTCTTTGTATGTTGGGACGATGATCATCCTTTTTCAGTCATCTGGCATTTCCATTCTTTAAGTTCTTAAAGAAATCCCTATTATTAAAGAGACTAATTCTTTCAACAGGGGTTTTCAGACGTATCGCCTTCTATGCCGCAGATACATGCGTGTTCTTCGACAGGTTTGATCTTCAAATGTGTCGGCGTTGAACAAGGTATCTGCGACTAACATGATTGCCCTACCGGAACCCCCTCATTTGGGGTGGTTCAAAGGACGGTGAGCGAGTATGCGTGCCTTGAAATCGCCACACGTAACACTATGCATATGCAGAAGAGCTTTTATATAAATTAGTCCGGTGTGCGATTATACATTTTTTAAGTGAAAAAAGTTTATTTATAGTGTATAAAGATATGTTGAAGGTATGTTAGAATTAGATCAAAATTTGTAATGAAAAGGGAAGCGATAAGTGAAAGGAAAAGATAGAGTTTAACGGGCACAGCGATATACCGATGAATAGGGCGAGATACATAGTACCGGGCACATAAGTAGACTAAAGGAGATTAAAAGATGGAAAGAGATAGCAATTTCTGGGCATGGTTGATATGTTAAGAGATAGAAAGAGACAGCTTTGTGGATATGCAAATCGGCTACATAGAAGATACAGAAAAGTTATATTATTTTCTATCCCACCAGTTTTATTTGTAAGGTTGTATTTCGTTTTTTCTATTTAAGTACTCTGAAAACTTTCAAATAGAATAAGTATATATATGAAGACATCCCCGAATAAACTCCCGATATTTAAACCACGGTATAACAGTATAGTATATATCTGGCGTGTGCAGCAAGCATTCCTGCGTATTTTTAGATTATGTAACATCATGTGTCGATCTAAAAATACACGGAATTCACAACTGCGCATGTCAGGAATATCCGCGCTCTGCTACCACTGTGTCTATTAGGGTGGTCCAAAAATGCATTGCAAAATATTGTTTTCACCCTAGAGGGTACAGAATATTTTTGTATTCATTGGGTGCATCATTAATCTAATTCCATGGACACTGGAGTGGTTCAAAAACCGCTTTTCAAACTACAGGACAAGACACCCCCCCCCCCTCCCCCAAAGATGGGCACTTAAAAATTATGTGTCTATGAAATAAAACCATACTAATAACTTACTTTTCTAACCCAGTCACACCCTTCCCGGCAGCGCCACAAATATGACCCAAAAATAAAAAACTACATTTTTACGCATTATTGTTTCTTTTTAGCAATTTCCGTCATTCTTTTCATACAAATAATTACTAGTGCACAATTCGAATATCAACCATGACTTTTTAAACAATTTTTAATTGTTTAAACAAATGTAAAGTGTTTAAACAATTATTTATTCCCCAAAAATGTAAAAAAAAGCGTATTTTCTTATTCAAATGCAATATTTTGTCATTATTTGGAGTAGTATATTTTTCTAAACACAATATATAATTATTTAAACAATTAATTATTGTTTATTTTTGAAATTTCTGAAAATTGAGCCAGAGATGTCCACTTTTTTTTAAAAAGGTATCGTACGCTACGTTTTGTTGAATAATTACATTATTTTGATACATTTCTTCTATGGTTTAACAAATTTCCATTTTATTAAAGAATTTTGATTTGCTCACGCTTTTATTTTTCGATAACTAAAAAATTAAATAAAATAGAAGGCATACAAACAATTAAGATTTAAAAATTATTTTTCGTAAAGTAATTATTTCAACAAATTATAATCATTTAAACAATTAAAAAGTGGTAAATGTATTCTTTCTATACACTATACAGTCAGAAGCATAATTGTATGTGTTCTATTTTATTTCATTTTTTTACTTACCGAAGCGTAGGATACTAATTTAAAAGGAAGTTGATATCTCTGGATCAATTTTTAGGAATGTTGAAAATAGACTATAAATAGTTATTTAAATTTACTACTCCAAACCATGACAACAAATTACATGTTAATAAAACATATGATTATGTCGTAAAGATGTCTTTAAATTAAGCCTATTGATAGTAATTCTTCTTTCATCTCCACAAAGAAGGTTAGATCAATGTTTATTCAAAGCAATAATATTTTTTTTAAAATTTAAAAATTTAATAAATCATAAAGCGACACACGCTTGGTATGATTATTTGGTGCCGTTTTTCAAGAACTTTGCATATTTTGAATACTTAGACATAACTAAAAGTTGTTGTAAAACTGAGTAACTGTAATTTTTCCTTGACATAGAGAGAAATATTTTAAACGCTGGTAACACAGGCCGATATTAAAAGTGTAGCAAACATGAAACTTGTCACTTATCGTAGATTTTTTGTTGCCCTATGGAAAATGACTCGTCTCATCCATGTTGCAGTTTTAGCTCAAGTTTTAATTTCAATCTGTGTTATGAATTATAAAAGATAAACGATTACTGAGAATACTTTTCTTTCTTTTAGGTTAAAGAAATCTCTAATGACATATGGAGAGAAATTTACAGCAAAAGAGGTGAATGATGCCTACGATCTCATGTACATTGATGACAAAGGGAAGATTGACACCGAGAGTCTTATCAACATGTTGCTTGGTACTGGTGAGGATGAAGAAGAATCATAATGATGCAGTTATAGCTTCAAAAATGACAGGAGTTTTTCCCGCATATTACTTTAGAACATTAGCAGCATATATAGGACTTCTACTTTAATTCGCAAGCATATTGTAGCGGATTTATACTATCGGTCTAAAAAGTAAATTAAAAATTCTTGAAAAATTATATGTATATGTGGTTAATGCTAGTATATAGTATATTAAATACCTAGGCCAGTAAAATGCGCAATGCCTTAGATAACATGTAATTGTCGGCCGAGGCGAAGCCGAGGTTGATAAACATCTGATCTGAGGCCTTCTTTTTTATTGGCAGAGATGTGTATACTATTTTTTCTGCCCGATGGCGCCGGAAAGCGACAACTTCGTGTCGCGCAGCAGCGAGATAGTTGCGTTTTCCGGCCAGAGAACATAAAAAATTATATACGAAGACGAGCAGAGCAGTTGTAAGTTTTCACCGAGAAGAATAGCAATCCTGTATCTTAAAGATGCCTTACAGATATCGCTAAAACATCTTTAAGACTTTGTTTTATATAAGACAAGGTGAGGATTGCTCTTGCCGTATATTTTATTTCACAAATTTTCCCTACTACGCCTTGTGGACCTTAGTTTTCGCGGCTAACTTTAAACTCACTTTTTTAGACGAATCGACCGTGTGCATACAAATTTAAGGACGTCTTTACTACATTTTCACGGCTTCTATGACAATTGTACTTGAGATGTCTAAAATTCTTTCGTGAATTTATTTTTTATTTATTTATTATTATTTTGTAAAATTAGTATTATTACGAGAGTTATTATTAAAAATATCTATTTGGAAATTGAAATTATAATTTCTATAATTATCAATCTGAAAATCCCCACATGGGCTCTATATAAGTACCCAGGTGGGTATTTTCACCAAGTTAAATTAGAATACATTTTTCACATTTAATATACTAGGTACTACAGTAAGCACTAGATCGCGCTGATAAATAGATGTTTACAATAAAACCAGATGAACTTTCGGTTCTCCGAGATTCGCGACTTGAAAAAGTGTTACGCTATAATTATTATTTTGGGTCATGTATTTCCCCTTCCTCATCTAAAAGACTATGTAATTTATGCACGGTCCCTAAAGACCTTCTCAAATTTGTGTACTCATTGTGTGAATTATAGAATACTTAAGAGAAGAATTAGACTCCCAAAATGTAACTCGAGGGTATTCAAAGCTAGGAACATTATAATTAAAGAAATGGTGGGTGTATTCAAAGTAAGAAACATTATAATCAAAGAAACGGTAGCACACAAATGTAAACATATATGAAAGCATGTCAACATGTATATATTATATATCATAAAAAAACTTGTAAACATACCTTTTATTTCTGGCAGAAATCTTGGAGATTGAATAAAACTTTAGAAACTACTATTCAAATTGTAATTTCCAATTGGGCCTCCATTTCCTGTAAAGTGTTGGTAAGAAGTGGATACCTCTCTTTATCCCTCCCTGCCCCCAACCCTGCACCTGCTATACTGACAGTACAGAGGATGGGCTCTTATTACTTGAAGTATTAATTAGTTTTATTTGGAAATCATTCACCACTACATGTAACTAAAGATTCTGCATGCTCTAATTAGAGCAAAGTTTGCTTTGCACTGATGCTACAGCGTCGAGCCTCTTATTATTTGGAAAACTTCGGTTTATTTGAAATCGAACCAAAGGGCCAATGATAAAGCCAACCAGTACGCTGAATATGGATAAGCTGAATACGGTTGCAATAATTAATCAAAAGTCACGGACAATTTTCCAGGGACAGACCCGAAGGAATAAACCTAAAGCGGAGGCGTAACAACCGTGGCTAAAGCTAAATGGCACCTTGATGAGCTGCCTTAAATGGTGATTTTGGGATAGGGGGCGACATTTCAGAGTATGCAGCCTTATCATAGCATGCGGGGTTCCATCAGAATGGACTAGATAGCTGCTCGCGGGAACAACAATGATAGCATCAAACATATGGTAGTTGTAGGTGAGGTTCAAAACAATCGAGCGCACCATGGGTCAGGTAACAATGCCGTCTATCCTTCTACTTTTTAAATTAAGTTTTGCGAAATCGTGCCGCTGTCCTTCGGAAAAGAGGTTAATTAAGCGGAGCGCCTACTCTTACGGCACCAGAACAAGCCGGCAATAAATAAAAAAAAGGCGACACAGAGAAGAACCGCGGACAGACATCCAATGGAGAAAGAGCGACGTTTTAGGACCGGTAGAAACATCAGTATCCAGCTTTTTCTTAAGTCCAAAGACCTGACTGAACTGGATGACACACTATGTGAGGATTTTCACAAAGAAACTAGCCTCTGGACCATCAATTGTATTTTATATAATGCAGAGAGACCTTTGTTGGATAAAACACATAAAACAAAACCAATGGCTGATCATGAGATCAAAAAGCGAATGTATCAAACCAGCGTAAAGGTAGGCTAGGCAAGACAGTATGCGTCCAGAATTCAGCTCGTGATTAACTACATGATATGATGACATCTCCGTCATCATATATAAACATCAAGTCAAAGCTGCGGATCATCAGGCAAGATATTGTTGACAGAATAGGAGTACTATCTGACGCTTTAAGAATTATAGATTGAAGGGAGAGGTGGATCATAGAAAATAAAAAGTTTTTCTATGCTCATCTTGAGTCTTCCAAGAGCCTTCTATTCCTGTCAACTATCCGCCTAAACTAGAGGATCTGGCCCACATTTATACCTCCTAACTAAAGTAGAAAGATAGAAAACTTGTCTAAACCTCAAAATTACAGGCTTGCAATTTGTCCATCAACGCTATATGAGACCTGAATAGCTATCGCAAATGATAGGACATTTTGCCTCTTTTTGGCGAGATATGCACGAACAACGTGGCACAAAGGAAGACAAAACAGAATGTCCGCAGAACGTGTTCATCGAAAAATTTGTCTGCAAAGAAGTAGTATCATACTAGTGCTGCCTATTGCTGGCCTGTATTAACTACCGAAAAGGTCACTCATGTATTTAACATTGAAGATCTTTATTTTAGAAATAAAGAGCATATATATATATATATAAATCTACAATTTTGTGAGCAGTACACTCGGAAGATTGGATTGGAGTTTTTGTTTGAGAAATTAACCAAGATTAATGTGAAGCGATAAAAACATAATGGCATCCGCGAGGACCCTCAAATCGTCGACAGAAGCGTTATACAAAACATTCAGTAAGCAAAATGCATCAAACAATAGGGGCCGTACTTAAATTACGTAACACATTTTTGTCTCCCTCGAGACCCCTCCGCCATTTTTAACAAATGAACTGTAACAAATTTATACAGCGTGTATGATTCCCTTTGAGCTGTTACGGAATTTAAGTGCGGTCCCTTATCTGTCTCGAGTGCTAACTCCTAAAAGTCCAGATTAAGAAACCAAAGGAAAAAAGCTTCCGCGAACATACAGCCCTAAGAATGCTTTATTGCCAACTCTGTCACGTTTACGGAAATAGCCCTGATACCGCTCCGCCGAACGCTCTTATTGAAATATAGTAAATTGTCGAAAAGAGAGGTTTGCATTTACTTGAACAGTATATTCTTGAAAAATGTTTTTTCGCGCATTTAATACCTGCCATAGTTCTCCTTGACTTCGAGAAACGAACCATGTTCGATATCGAATTTTCGACACCAGCCTAGAGCGATGGGTATACCCGGAATATTCTATTAAGCACTGAATAATAGCCTGAAAGGCATCTATGCGTGTCAACGAACTGCTAATTCACTTGCGGGGAAAATGATAAAAGTGGTCGTTCTTAGGCCGCTCCGTACCCTAATGTTGCACGAAACGTTTGCCAAATCGATGTATTGAGTCCTGATACGTTACCGCGATTTTTCTAGGACCCACTGTCATTTATTAATAACACTGAATCTCAGTAGGTTGATATGAAGTTTGCATTGGACAAATGTGCCGAAATTCTTCTGTAGAAAGGAAAGATTTTTGGCATTCCTGAGGACCGTAAACTTGTAAATATAAGTGTTATTAGACATCTTGACGCTGGAGAGACTTATACATAACTGAGCGTGCCTGAGAGCCGTACTCAGGACGCAACAGCAGTGAAGGAGTCTCTCCAAAGCAGATACAAGCATCTTGTTCGTAAGATTTGGTCTTCAAATCTGTCGGTATTAAACATGGTATCTACGGCTAACATCGTCACACGTAAGATATGCATATGTATAAGAGTTTGCATATCAATTCGTCTGTTTCGAGATGATACATTTCATGCCTTCAAAACGCACGCGGAGTTCTGAATCTCCAGAGTCGTCATAATAAAATTGTTCTAAGTATAGCTTACATCGTTGCAAAAGGCAGAGATCCTCTCCTAAAAATGGTCAGGAACCACGAGATGATGGGCTTGAATTTTAACATCAGAAGTGAGGAAAGTGCATTACTCCATCTATATGCTTCTTTTCTAAAAGCCGATGTGAATAAAGCAAAGGTTCAAAAATTCCGCCAAGAGCTACTTCGCAAGAAAATGCATGGAAATTTTTACAGAAATGTGGAAGAACAGTCCTTTTCAAAAGAGCAAACTTTTCCTTTGTTAAACTATCAGGGCTTAATTCAGGTACAGAGGGTTTAATTTTCGCGGGTCACCTTAGTATAGTGCGATCGCATTTTATTTTAAGAATTTCCCAGCCATAGGCGCGGAGCGTGTTATGCACACGCTGAGTACCTAGAACACATACTATCTTGGTGCCCTGCCCAACGTTCCAAGGGAGATAGAGCCAATTGTCCAAAACAAGAAGATAAATTTTCTGGAAATAAAATTTTCGGACATCCGTCTCCGTTTCATACTCAAAACCTGATATCTTTCTCTAAGATTTCGAGAAGCAAACTATATTCGTTATCACATCGAAGACGTGAGTGGAGTGTGAGCAATCTCGACTCTTCCGAGACCCTTCAGTTACTGTCGACCACCGCCCAAACCAGAGGAGGTCGAAGTATTTTGGAGAGAAGTCTACGATTTGCAACATAAACTGGGCGATGACTTACATAACATAAATAGCTTTACGGAGCTGTGTGATGCCCTTATAACAACACCTGAGGAAGAATGCCCAGCCATTACTACCAAGGAGGTGAAAAAAGTATTAAGAGGTATGAAGAACTATTCCGCTCCGGGAACAAATGGTATCAAGACCATCTAGTGGAAGAAGTTTACTTCAACTCATCAGTATCTAGCCCGTATATTCACCTCATATTTGAAGTCGGAAAAACAATTCTGGAGTGGTTGATCTAAGAGCGCACAAAACTCCTGCCGAAAATCGGCAACTTTGCTGCCCCAGAGAATTACAGGCCAATCACTTGTCTGAACATACTGAATAAAATATTTACAGCTATCCTAAATGATAGGATTGTTCGGGCAATCGGACCTCTGTGGAAAGAAAGGTATAAACAACGCGGCTCAACGAAAGGCGTAGCAGGATGTCGGGAGAACCTGATTATCGATAAATGTGTCCGCAAGGATGCAGCATTCTACCAGCGTGACCTATCGATCGCCTGGATTGATTACCGGAAAGCTTTCGACTCTACCTCCCATAAACTTATCTTCTGTCTTTTGGAAATCTTAAAGGTTCATCCGTAAATCGTGAGGTGCATAGAGAGATTGATTCCACTTTGGAAAACCAGATTTACTATTTCATCTGGAAAAAATCGTGTGACAGCCAGCAAAGGTCACTTTGCAAAGAGGTGTCTTTCAGGGCGACTCCATGAGGCTACTCTTCTTTTGCCTCACATAAATAAAACTATCTCTAGCACTTCGCCATTCTCAGGAGTACCTTTGCGGCAAACCTGCAAATCGAAAGCACAAGGTCACTCATGTATTTTACATGGACGATCTTAAAATCTATGCTGAAAATAAAGAGCAACGACATGTAGCTCCAGGGATTCTCGAAAGATACACTAAGGAAATAGGAATGGAATTTGGGTGAGACAAATGTGCCGAGGTTTATTTGAAGTTAGGAAAATTTAATGACATCTCTAAAGATCCTGAACTCGTCGATGGAAGCGCTATATGACACTTTTGGGCTGGAGAGACTTACACGTACCTGGGCGTGCCACAGAGCGGCATGCAGGATGTGACGTCTATAAAGGATACTTTCTGAAGCAGATATAAACGGCTCATCCGACAGATTTAGTCTTTCGAACTGTCGGCGAGGAAAAAAGTATCTGTAACGAACATACTTGCCGTCCCGGTAGTACTCTATTTATTTGGAGTCGTTCACTGGTCGAAGATCCAGTTCAGATCCCTTGATATCGGGAAACGAAAGTTTATGCACATAAACAAAAGCATGTATCTTAAGTCTTCTGTTTCACAACTCTACATCTCACGCCGTCAAAGTGGTCGCGAAATATTGAATCTTAAATGTCTTTACAGCAGTATTATTTAGTCTGCAGCACATAGAGTCGCAAATAGAAGAGACCATCTTTTGAAAATGGTCAGGAAGCGTGAAGAAGGGAGCAAAGAAGCGTTTCTGTACAAGGCAGTGGAGGACGCTGCTGATACACTCGAACTTAATTTCAGCACCAGGGTGAGCAGAATGCATAACATCTTATCTATTTTGAGTACACACTCCTGAAAGCTCGGATTCCCAGAGCACAGGAGAAAAACTTCCGAAAAGAGCTACTCGATGAGAGGATGCGCGGAATCTTCCATAGAAATGTGGAGGATCAGTCAATGTCGTGTGCGCTTACTTTTTCTTTCCTAAAATCACGCCAAGACATTCCCGATGATAGCTGCAGGGCGTGCCATGCTCATCCCGAGCATCTAGGAAACATATTATCTAGTTTTCCAAATCATGCGGGAACGACCTACATCCAAAGGCACAATGCGGCACTAAGAGTGCTTTAATACCATCTCTGTCACTCTTATGGCATTAAACTTAATATCGCTCCGCTAAACGCTCCTAGGGAAATAGAGTCAATTGTCGAGAATGAGAAGTACCGAATATATTGGAACTTTATACTCTCGACAATTGTTTCCGTTGCACACTCTAGGCCTTGTAAGGAAGATGCGACGTCTGTACCCGGAATATTCTGTTAAATTAATCGTCCTCATCATCGGCGCTCTTGGAGGTGTCAAGCTTTCACTGTTTAATAGCCTGAAAAGCATCTCTGCGTGTGAACAATATGCTAAAACACTCGCGAGGAAAATGCAGAAGGCGGTGGTCCTTGGCTGCTCCGTGTCCTCAGGGTGCACGAGACTTTTGCCGGATCGTTGTATTGATTCCGTCACAGACTGTAACCACCGATCTCACGGTCGTGAGACGTGGTTATGGCAGTAGTTTTACCGCGATTTCGCTTGGATCAAGTACAATTTTTCAGATTAGCACCCGCTTCCGGCAAAATCCTGCGGTTCGTCTTATGATAAACCTTTAATTATATATATATATATATATATATATATATATGATCATAAGACCAAAAGACGAATGCATCAACTCGCCATAAAGATACGCTGGGCTAGACAGTACGCGTCCAGAATTCAGTGTGTGATCGACTATATAACATCTGACAGGCACTTTACGGCCAAGGTTCGGCCAAGGTTCGCGCGCGAACTCCGGATCCGTTATCACACACTTAACAAGTCAAAGCTGCTGACCATCAGGCAGCATATTGTTG
>JAAAKG020132517.1:0-14482 GCA_010014905.2 Druon quercuslanigerum
CATTTTTAATCGTATCTCGGGAACCGATAAAGATTTTTTAAGTTTCTTTGACTTAAATTAAAGATAAAATTTCAGGCACTATGTCGTATAGTTTTCAGATTTTTGCAACCATTTTCCTAGATTATGCTAAAAGTTGAAGTCGAAGTACAAAATTTTAGAAAATCTGTAATTATTTTTAAAACTTATCACGTGTTGTATTCTCTTCAGCAGATCAAAAAAAAATCTGTTTGACATTACTAGACGTGGAAATTCAGCTTTCCAACTGTTTTTTAAAAATGCCCTATCATTTTTTTCGCTGAGTTATCGCGGTTCAAAGCCAACAGTGATTTTTAATAGAGCTTGCCTCAATCGATCTCATAATTTCCGTCGGTAGTGTAATTTTGTAACAACTAATTAACAGGTAACATATTATTATTTCCCAATTAAATTTCATATTGATTGCTTATTTGAAATAATTTGATATTCTTGTCGATCCTAACCGATCTTAATATTTTTCAGTATCATACTCAGATTTTTATATGAAAGATTTTACATTATTTCGAAATTTAAGGAACTCACCAATACTATCTAGTGGAATTATAAAATAATTTTTTGACAACAACATGTAATTCTGATCCTCTACTTTTTATTATATTGATCAAATTGGCTTAAACACCAGAAAAAATTGATATAAGGTATGCTTCTATAAATTCCTTTTTCTTTATTTCGATTTCAATACAAGTTTTTATTATAATTACAACATGTTTATGTACAGTTCGAGATCTGATAAGGGAAACTAGCTGGCTTTCGAAACGTTATCGATACATTTTAAATTCATGTATAAATTAATGGCCTGGAAGAAGTCTTTTTTTATCAGTTTCTTCCTTATATTTTGAAACTTATTTCTACAAAATAGTTAAATTTTCAACTAAAAAAGATATTTTTACCAGAAACGGAATAGTTAAATTGTCTATAAAACAATAAATATTTAATAAAAAACGGGTTATCAATATAATAATTAAATTTTCAATCGAAGAGCTGACTTTTAATTTAAAATTATGAATCTTCGACCGAGAAAATGAACTTTTAACTAAGCAGTTCTCGTTTGTTCCAAGTAACTGAATTTACAACCAGAAAAGCCTGATTTTTAAGGAAACAGTTGAATTAAAAAAAAATTTAGTTTTCTTTAAAGTAAATTGATTTTTATTGGAATAATTGAATTTTCAACCAAAAAACTGCATTTTCAAGCAGGAAGATTAATTTTTTACCAAAAAAGGTGAATTTTCAATTAAATAATGGAGCGTTTGAATGAAAAAGATAAATCTTTAGTCAAATATTTTAAATCTTAACTTGAGAGATGAATTTTCAGAAAAAATGATGAATTTTGAACTAAAATAGTTAAATTTTCAATCAGAAAATATAAATGTACAATCAAACATAGATTAGTCGAATTCCCCGTTAAATAGAAATTAAATTTTCTTGAAAAAGATGATTTTTCAAGCAAGAAGAATAATTTTCTTCGAAAAAATACGAAATTTTAACAATATACATGTATTTTAGACCAAATGGTTGAACTTTCAGCTAAAATGATAAATTTTGAACGAAAATAGTTAAATTTTCAATTAAAAAATATAGATGTACATAAAAAATATATCAGTTAAATTTTTTGTTAATAAAAAAAGAAGTTTCATCTAAAAGATGAATTTTCATCCAAATAGTGTAGTTTTGTTTAATTATAAAATTCGAAAATATAAATTTATTAATTATTTTTTATGAAAGCTTTTATATTTTGAATAACTTTTATGAAAATTTTTAATGAAACCTTTAATTGAAAAAAAATATAAATATAAATTGATAGAATATAAAATTATGGAAAATGTGCTTAAGTTGTAAATAGTTTAATACAAAAAAAGAGTTTTTAACTAAGCAATTAAATCTTCAAATAAAAAGGATAAATTTTCAGCCGAATATTGTTTAATCCTTAAACAAACAGATGAATTTGTAGCTAAAATGATGAATTTGAACTAAAATAGTTCAATTTTGATTTAAAAAATATATATTTACAATCAAAAATATATTAGTTAAAATTTCTATTAAGAAAAATTAATTTTCAAAAAAAAGATGAAATTTCAAGCAAGATAAATAATTTTCTTTAATAAAAGACAATTTTTTAACAAAATACATGTATTTTAAACCAAATAGTTGAATTTTCAGCTAAAATAATAAATTTTGAACTAAAATAGTAAAATTTTCACTTAAAAATATATATCTATAATCAAAAATAGATTAGCTAAGTTTTCCGTTTAAAAGAAATAATTTGTAACAAAACCGACGAATTTTCAAGCAAGAAGATTAATTTTCTAGAAAACCCTGAAAAATTATTTTTCATCGAAGTAGTTCAACTCTTAGCCAAAAGTGGTTAAATTTTCAACTGAAAATGAAATAGTTAAATTAAAGATTAAAAAGTACATTTTTAACTACAAAAAAAAATTCAACAATATATAACAATTTTTAACCAAAGAAAAGTATCTTGAAGAAAGAATTTTTCACGTGATAGTTGAAATTACAACGAAGAAGAATAATTTTCTACCGAAATAGACGAATTTTGAACCTTAATTACTCCGAAGTATCTGAATTTATTTGGATTACTTCGGATTAAAATTGGATTACATAGTATTATAACTAAATTGCTCTGGATTACAAGTGGATTACTCTGGCTCATAAGTTTGTTAATTAGGAATAATAGGATCCGAATTGCTTGAATTCACCGGTTTTTACTGGAATACTCTTATTTCACCGGATTACTAGTTCAGGTAACTCACAGAAACCAGATCATCGATTTTTTTTAAACATAAGCTACTGATTTGTTTAGTAGAGAAAATATAGATTGGCAAAGATTTCACTTCAATTTTTTTAACTTTGAAAGAAAAAAGGGTCAAATAGGAAATATTAAAAAAATGAAAAATAGGGAAAAGAGTGTGAAGTCTGTGTCAAGATGCTTTATAAACAAAAACATGACTCATTTTCAAATTTTCAGGCATTCACATCCTAGCGTGAAGTAGGTTTTGCACGGCCCCATACGAATACTTTCCAGTGAAAAGTGTCCTAAAATTTCCGATTCACTGTTTATCTGGTACAGAAAAAAAACCTTTAGCATAAAAATGCTTGCTCTCTCTTCAGCCGCATTCTTAAGGAATAAATGATTGTGCATAAAAGACACAACTCGCAAGAGTCAGAGCGCATTCAATCGTCGCTCTAGAAAAACACCATCATGTAAAGTACGAAAAAAAAATTCGTTAAAAGCTTTCTCTGCTTTTCATTTAGCAACGAGTTCACGCAAAAAAAAGAGAGAGAAAAAATAGTGTAAATTTCTGCCTCATTGATCTTTCGTTTTCTATGTACATGCGATCAGTGATCTCGCGAATCGTTTTCGGTGCTTGTGGATTTTTTTCCTTTTCACGTGCTCTCTTTACCTTTCTCTTTGAAAGAAAAGAGAATTTTAGAAAAAGAGAAGTAAAATCCACAATCTCACCCAGTGCGAAAAAGAATTCACCAAATCCAGGCGAGAAGAAATCAGAGGGTTCATTGAATCGAGCGAAAGTTTCTCGACTAAGTTTTCCGAGACTTATGGCAGTCGAAAATGGAGTTTCCTCAATTAATCTGACGCACTCTACTGGCCTGTGAATTTTAATAGATTTTAATTGGACCTTCAAACCACTGCACCTCAATGGATTTTCTATAGCGGGGTACTTGTTGACATTGATTGAAATTCTAACATGAAAATTTATAGATTTGATTACATCTCAAAAATCAATTGCTAAAACTGGGAAATAACCAATTAAAAAGTTAATCCAATTAAAAGATATGCATTTCTAATATACTAAAAACTAAATATTTAATTAGAAGATTCACGTTTTTTTAATGATTCGTATAAAGAGCAGGGAGAACTGCAAGTTTTTGGATCTGTGCTAAAAATTCGTGCACTTGTTAATTTAATATTTAAAAACTATCTCCATTATATTATTTTTTATATTGTTTCTTGAATTAAAAAATGTTGTGTCTTTAATAATTCAAAGGCATTCAAAGGAATTTTTTGATTAAAATACGACATTATTATTTTAAGATTTTTCAATTTCAGAGTATCTATTATCTGAAATAATAGAAAAAAACAGATTGGAAAATATTTTTGATAATTGATGAAAACTGATACCTCAACTTCCGAATTAATATTTGTATAAAATTTTTGTACAATATGTAGACAATTATATCATTGACTTTTTGTTACAGTATACCAAAAATCACACACAAACAATTGGAAAACGCTAAAAAACCCTAAATTTGTTTAAAATTGTAATTTTAATTTTTGAAGTCAAATGATTTTTGTTTAAAGTAATATTTTGAATTCAAAATAAGAATAATAAATAATAAGAATAATCAGAATTAGAATTCCTTTGTTCGATGCCTGAGACGAAATCTCCAGAAATTTTTCGATGTACTTTTACCAATGTTCTGGTGGTTCGGATCCCACCTTAATCTGTAGGTCCCCCCTCACGTACTTGGCTACAACTCAGTGTGGGCGGTGAGGTGGAAAACCAGGCTTCGACCAATATGTCAAATTAGGCATTCTGCTCTTATAAGATTACTTGATTGCATTACAAAAATATATACGTGACTGATGGAGATGTCAGAAGAGAACACCATCGACTCTTCTTATTTTAGTGCCCAGAGCTAGCCATAAGAATAAATTAGCAGAATCTATCATAACAAAAACTCTCAATACCTCTGTAAACAGATTGCTTTCGGCAGTTGAAATAGCTGATATCAAAATGGATGTGGAACATCAGCCCCCTGTTGATGAACTCCCTTTCAGTGAAGCCGTCGATATCGACACGATCCCGACGCGATCCCAGCTTCCGGTATCGGGTTTGGATCGTGTCGGTTTTAGCTCGACTCGACTTTGGATAGGGAAGTCGATGTATCTGCTCGGGATTGGGTCGGGTTTTAGATACTCCTTTGGCACTCTGTTCCTACTGACTCCTCCACTGACACATCTGGCGAAGGAGTATCGAAAACCCGACACGATCCCGAGCCGATGTATAGACTTCCCGAACCAAAGTCTAGCCGAGAGAAAACCGATCACGGGTATCGGAAACATGATCCTGACCCGAGAAAAAACGGACGCGATCCCGACCAGATCACAAGAACCTTACCACTCCCTCTGGATTATTTAATCCAGAGGGACTCCCTCATTACTGAAGGATAATGAAGATCAAATACCGGATTCGGTAGAACCACATCCGGACATTAACGTTTCTGTTGATGAAATTAGCGAAATCCCAGAAAAACTGCCGCACCTTAAAAGGAATTTTAGTCACATCAATTTTAGTTCACTGCCAAAGATCCATATCACAATTGATTTGCGTGCGCTTATAAAATACCTATAGATTTAAATATGAATTTAAATGCAGCACTAACTGCGTTAGAGGTTCAAACTCTTTTATATTTTGCAGCATTGACAGCCTTTAGAACGTTGGGTCGAAGAACTAGACCTACAAATGCAGTCTTTGCCACAATAAGGGAACGAGATGCAGCAGGGAAGATCAGGTTGCATAAAGAGGTTAGTAGAGTAAGGAGCAGATTGGGTCGATTGCCTAAGTATAAGAAAGAAAATAGAACCAGAAAGCTGATATACCAAGCTACTGAAATCATCCACGGTCCGAACATCAAGGCATTAGCACCAGCAATATAGGATAAGATAATAGACTCCCAACGGCAGAAACTAAATGTTCTTGCTGCTGAACAATCCCAATATAATAAAAGTAGTAGAAGTAAGAAGCAAAATCGTACCTTTCTAGTAGATGCAAGAATGTTTCACAGGAACTGAGTGTGAAGCAACGTAACCAGAAAAAATCGAAGTCCCTCATTTGGAAGAAATGACTGACTACTGGTCAAACGAAGAGAAGCAATTCAGGCGCTGCATAGTTCCAACTAGATCAGGCCTGTTTAAAGAGGGAAAATCGATTGGCTGGCCACATGTTTCAGTCCCACCTCCACTTCTATCTCCTTAGCTCCAGAGTCCAGAGGCTTGTGGTGGTCGCCGCTCTCTTGAAGTTTAGAGCAGTGGAAGTGGAAACTTCCAATCTGGCATTTTAGCAGTTTCGACAAAAACTCCTCTTTGGGCATTTCTGAACTAGAAAAAGAAAGAGCAAGCAATAACTCTACAATAGAGCTTACTAATATCGCAGATTAAGATGTTTTAGCGGTTTTCAAAAGGGCAAGTAACTGGAAAACCCAGGTATGGACATGGACGATAACTTCTAGTACAAGTATCTGATAAGTGTGCATCCTGCGTTGTAAAGGTGTATTCAGACGTCCATTAAACTTCCCAATCTAATGTGAGATAGGATGTATTCTCACTGCGAACAAAATGAGATCCTTACGGAAGAGTCTAAACGATATTGCAAAAGGTCGCAGGGCAGTGAATAATATAGACGCTGCCGCAATGTCTCAAGCACTTAATCATTAAACAAACTTGTACATGGCCTACATTTACTAAAATGAAGCGTTTCCTTTCGTACCACACAACTACTTTCGTGAAGTCTTGAAAATTTGCAAAGTCTGCCAACGCATCATCGACTTTCCAAGTCTTGTGATGAGGCCTTGGGGTACTAGAATCCAGTAGTTTGATTATGGGCAACCAAGAACAAGTAGACTAATACGCATTATGATGGGCATCTTTCATGGAGACTCCGCCAGTGAATTCTATTAGTTCTGTTTAGCGTTGAACCTATTGAGGAAAAAACTAAATAGCATGTCTTATGGGTTCAGAATACATGACAACGAACATGGTCAGCAGGAGTTGGTACTAGATAAATGAAGAACTGGGCCTGTAATCAGTATTTGAGTATTATGTAATTTAAGGGTATTCATAATACGATAGTTATGAAAACCAGATAGCTGCATTCAATAGAAGACTCATCAAATGGCTCATCAAATGATCAAATGCTGACCTTAAAAGACTAAAAAGAACTATCTGCATCGAAATAAAGAAGCACTAAATAGACAAAAGTAATTCAGCGATTGAAAGGGTAGTTCAACCACGGTATATAAAGTTTAAAGGCGTTTTTGATGTCAAGAAACTCTGTAAGTCACAAGTTATACAATTGCAAGATTATTTCACCAGCAAACGAGATGTTACGTTTTACAAAACCATCTGTAGAGCGGATCTCAATTACACGCCATTGAATTTATCCTCAGAGGAAGCCTTGAATATCAGGGCGAAACCATAGAGGAATTAGAAGAGCAATGGAGGCAAAAAGCAATTCACGGCAAGCACACCAAAGCGTTAGATCAACATGAAGTGGATACTGAGGCATCCAATATTTGGCTGAAGAAGGGCGTGCTGTTTTCAAAAACAGGATTCGTAATTACGGCTCAGGGAATCCTAGTCAATCAAATCGAAAAAAGTGAGAAAAGTGAGAAAAGATAACCTATGACATAAAGATTCACGTCAACTTCAACACTCGCAGCTGCTCTGTAAGGATAACAGCGATAAAATTATAATAATGATAATTAATGAAAATACCCTATTAGTTTTTATTTTTAATTGTGCTGTGTTTTTTTGATGAGACGGTTGGTTTGTTTACGAAATTTGTAGAACTATAAAAAATGATGTAATTGTTAACAAAATTGATTAAACCAAAAATTCAAACCTATATATTTTGGAGAAGAATCTAAATCTGTGTTTATTTTTTTGATGTGATTCTTAGTTTGTTTTTAATTAATTGCAAAAGTTGTAAATCTATATCTGTGGCAAAATGCAGAGTCGTCAAAATTTATGATCCAAAAAACAATCCAAAAAATGGTTAGTAATGAACAATACTAAATATAGGAATAAAAAAAGGTTTGGTGAAATTGATGCTTCTTATTATTGTTATTATAAAAAATCAATCGTATATGTCTAATAGACATATAAAATATTAGATGCAGTAATCGTTTTACACAAAAAAATATATCTGTTTTTAATTGCAGGTATTATGTTCAGTTTTAACCAGCATAAGAATCTATTAATCTTTCCTTGTAGTTTTCTTATCAATAATTATTGATGAGGAGGTATAAATTAGCCTCGAAATACGAAAGAAAAAGTAAGAGGTTGCTTTTGATTGACTTTTTTCTTTTCTCTTCCTCTTTTTTTAATTTTTATTTATTTATCTCTAATGACTCGAAAAGAGAGGTAGTTTGGAAATCTAATTCCAAAAAAGATTCATAATTAAAATTGTGTTTCCTTTTGGAGCTCATTTTGCATACAATTATTCATAAGAAAATAGATTTCATTTTGATCTTTAATAATAAAAAAGTTACACGCGAAATTATTTATCATAGAAGATTGCGTTTAAATATTGGATTTAGAAAAAATTGACTTATTGTTAAATCAAAGAAAAAGTGTATGGTTTCGCGCTACCCAGCTCCTAAATCTTGACCAATTTGGCTAATATTTGAAAATAATTTTTTCGGGAATTTGAGCAAAACTTGGGGGGGGGGGGGGTGAAGCAAAGAAATTCGAAAAGTGAAAAATAAGGGTCACCCTAATGTGGACGCTCCCATGAATTAGAAAAGTGGATTACGAGTGCCAAGTGAATAGAATTAAAGAGTGGCCTTAGGATAATGGGATAAAGCCCCATAATATGATGTGATAAACTAGACTGGAAAATTACATGCGATTGGAAGTCATGGGCTACCTACGGCTACAGTCCTACGCCACCCTCGACACGAGCCATAGCTGTTTTACGACTTACAAATTACCAGGCACCATGATGATTACATGCTCGGATCCATCAAGAGGTGGCTCGATTAACCGGTTAACTATAAAACCGGCAATTTTGAGTCGATCTTTCTTCTCGTGTAAACAAGGCTCAGCTCCTTCAGCCATCTACAGAGTTTATTCCATCGATCCGTAAATCTTCCGTCGGCAAATCTTCTACTAAACGGACCACACACTAATTGATATTTAGCGGCTTTGATCTAAGGAAGCAAACCCCGTTCTGAAAAAAAGAAAAAACCTGCTTTTATACATTATGATTATATGCATGAGAACTACCTTCTATAGACAGTATTAAAAAATATGCCTGTTGGACAAAATAAATATCTCCTTTCTATTACTGTGTTTCGAAATGTATTAAACATTCCATATATTAACAATAAGAGGATTATTCTGGCAGTGGATAAAGTTTTGGTTGTTCGACATTATTTTTTAATCGTAATTTTAGGTTTATGTATTTAATATAATATGTGCGATGAATGTTTAAACATTACTTTAAAACAGGAATTCTTCGTAAAATGAATGTAAGGTGTTTTATTTATTTTATTATTTTTTTTTTTTGAATAATTGCTAGATAATATTGTAAGTGTTAAAATTACAGAATTTTCAATTACTAATCTTCAAAACTAAACTATCTGAAGAATAATGTTCGAAATTACATACTTTTAAAATATAAATCTTGAAAAGTGAATCAGTTTCAATTTTGCACTTTCAAAATTTAAGAAAATTCGATTGTAACTCTTCAAAATTGCAGCAATATGAATTTTTAAACTTTAAAATTTAATAGTTTTTAATTTTGATTATTTACCATAAAAATTATGTAAGTTTGAATTTTTAGTCTTTAAAATTTCATATTTTGCTATTTTTATAATTTACCATTAAAATTTCTGCAACTGTTAAGCGTGATATTTAGAAATTCTCTTATTTTAATGATTAATATTAAAAATTCCTTTCATTAAAATATGTAAAATTGAAAACTTGACTTTTGACTTCTAAATCCATTAAAAACATCAACATTTAAGGGGCTTGATTTACATATAGACTTTTAAATTTCAAAAATTTTCATTTGTAATAAGTCAAAATTTTAAAACGTTAAATTATAAATCTTTTCGAATTAGGGATTTTTTATTGTGACCATTTCATTTAAAACTTAGCCAATTTTTCTAAATGAAAATTAAAAATTCTGTTATTTTGATGCTTCATATAAGTTATTTCCACAACTTGGAAGGTTTATACTAGAAAACTTTAGATTTGATCTTCAGAAAAAATTTAAGGATTTTCTATTCCAAACCTTCAAAATTGAACTATTTCCAGAGAAAAAAATGTTTCAAATTTCATACATTTAAAATACAAATCTTTTAAAATTAAAGTTTTTCAATTTTTATAGTTGACAATTATATATCTAGAATTTTGATTATTTATTTGTCAAATTTCTTCAGAACATAACAATTTTATTGGAAACTTTATTATTGATCTAGTCACTCGTCCAAATTAATTTTTTACATTCTCATCAGAGAACATTTTAGATTTGTGTAAAATTTGACCCCTTCCCCCATTTTTGTCAAATGCCTACATTTAAAGACTCCCTGAAACCGAAAAAACGAAAAAAAACGTCCACCTGTATGAATGTATGTCTGTCTGTCTGTGAGCACGATAACTTGTGAAAAAATTATTCTATTAGATTGGTCTTTGGTACACTTTATCAATGTCCTGACATAAAGGTCAAGATCGTTAGTCAGCCATTTTTGATAAAAATTCAAAAAGTGAGCGCATTTTTAATATTTTTGAGACCACTTTTTTCAAAATTCGAAAATTATCTATGCGGATATTCATAGTATTCAAAAATAAGATCAATTTATCTAATGACTTTTTTCACAAAACCAAAAATAACCAGAGTTATAGCATTTACAAAATTAAAACAAAATCACGAAAATGAACATTACAAGCCAAAATAACGCATGATATGAAGATAGTGAAGAAAATCAAAATTTGGAATTTTTAATGTCCTACAAGATTATTATAAGAACTTTTATGAATTTTCTTGAAAAATCAGAAATTCTTATTTTGACAGTATAAAAAAATAATGGAAAATCAAAAATTAAATTTTTCGATTAAACTGTGCAAAATAGGTGAAAGGGTGTGTAGACAAAAATTTTGCATTTTAAAAAGATCAACAATTTTGTTATCAATAACTTTTTTGTAGGATACGTAGTTTTCGCTTTATTTCTAAAAAACGTCATTTACAGTATAAAAAAAATCTGCCCGCTGCGTGGACACATTCTCATCACAACTTGTGTCTTTTAATTTCTTTTTCATCTCGTGTGTGGGGTTAAAAAAATTAATTTTTGTTTTGTTTTTAATTATATTTTTCACGATTAAACCCAAAAAAAGAGCTATCAAAAATTATTTATAACAAATTAAATTACCTGCAAGATTATCATAATAACTTGTTGAGTTTACTTGAAAAATTGAAAATTTTAATCTTGGCAGCATAAAAATTAATAGAAAATCCAAAAATTACATTTTTTTCATTCAACAATTTCACAGCGTTTCAAAGTTTCTCAAATACCTAAATGGGTTTTCAAAAAAAAATTATGTATATATACACACATATTTTTTTGTTTTCGTACCGAAAGGAGGGCCGGGAATGGGAAAATGAGACCATATGAACTTCAATCTAACAGAAAGCCGCTAAACCCGCCCTCCCCCTTCATTAATCGAAGTGTCATTCGACTGTGTTTGTAACTAGACTCTCGACCCTAAACGCTTGCAAATTATTGTTTAATATAAAAATTACAATTGAATATTAAATTAAAATTAAAATTAATTAATTAAAAAATAAATAACAGTTCACTGTGAATTATTTTGAGATGAAGCACTAGGGTGCCATGACTGCGATGTAGAACACGATGCGGTAGAAAATTAATTTAGAAGTTCAAAAACAGGCTAACTTTTAAATCGTAAAAATTCAATTCTAAATGAGCAAAATCAGTGTTTGAAAAATCGGCAGAAGTTGCAATAAAATGTTTAACAACAAAAGTTTCTTCTTTTAAGAATATGCATCTTTTTAAAGGAGACAATGGAACTACGTGTGAGGTTCTAATTTTGACAATTTGCAAATTAAGAATTCTGCCATTTTTTAGTTTTACCATTAAAATTCTGTGATTTTGTTGATTTATATCCGAAACTTCTTTACATTCAAAGATTTAGAATTGAAGACTTGGCATTTCCAAAGTTATAAAAATCATTAAAATTTAAGAATTTTTTGTACACATCTTTAAAATTCAAGAGTTTTAATTTTTACTCTTTCAGATTGTACGAATTTTAAATCTTTCAAATTAAGATGTTTTTAATATTGATAATTTAAAAATATAAATCATGCAAATCTAACTTTTTACAATTAACAATTCTGTAATTTTTATGCTTAGCATTAGAAATTCGTTCAATTTGTAACATTCACTTTTGATTAAACTTTTCTAATAATCTTCCAAATCATCAAAATATAAAAATTTTGAACTATTACCTTCCAAATTGAACATTAATACAAATATTGAAAATTGCATCATTTTAAATTGTATAAGCTAAAAAATGTTTCAAGATGTGCCTACTTCAAAAATATTTCTAAATTTTATTATATAAGACCATAAACTTTAAAATATAAAAGATTTGAAAAATTTTCAATTATAAATTTCTTCAAAATAGATCCTTGTCGAAAATGAAAGGCACCAGTAAAACTCATAATTCCTGAATGTATGATGTAGCTATGTTAATATTTTATTTAATTTTTGAATATTGATTGTATTTTATAGTGATTCAATTTGAAGCACATATTTTAATTTGATATTTAGATGAAAAAAATAAGAAACGCGTTTTTTGATTGGTTTTTTTATTATTTAATCAATAATAGAAATTTTGTCACATTTTCCTTACAATATTTATCCTCATGTGAAATATAATTGCATTGTTTTTACATTCATAAAAATTGTAGGCTGAAACACAAGTTCTTTTACTACTCTGAAGTAGAAAGATTCTTATGTTAATCCCAAGACATTTTGCGAAAGGAGCTTAATATATGCATGTAAAACTAAACCGATGATAGCAAGTAAGTATCTGGAAGTCCCATCTGCTAAATTTGCACTTAAAACACTTCTTTGAAGATAAAATAGTTGTTTCGCGACACGGTTTTCCGTAATAATCGCTAATTTCACAGACTTCATTCGGTACATCTTCCTCGGTCGGCGCGATCGTTAATGTTTTGCCTTAATTGCGAATTCGACTCCCGCCGTTACACTCCCGCCCGCGCGATACACTTTTAATTGCGTCCAGATTTGCAATTCAGATAGGCCATAAGCCGCAACGCGTGTTGCGTGTGCGTCGGTGCTTTTGTCTGTATTGTATACAGCAACACTCTCGACAAGATGAATAGCGAATATGAGAAAATTTATTCGGCTGTCATTGTCGGAAGTGGTAAATCAGGCAGTGGAAAATCACTGATGCAATGACGAAAAATTAGCTTTTAAAATTCGTCCAATTTATTCTTCTATTTTTACGTGGAAAATTCAATACGAAAGTATTATCATTCAAGAGAGTTTGTAATAAAATAATACGTTCTTTGTTTGAACAATTAATCATTTTTATCAGAGTTCGTAGTCTCTTAGGGTGTTAATTACGCTATTCAAGTCCCCTTTTTCCATCTTCTCTATCTCTTACTCTAGTTCCAACTCCCCACATATCATTGCCTTCCTCTCACTTCCCATATTTCCTATCCCTTTCCATGCAAATCCTCCCCTTAGTACCCCTTCACTTTCAGACTTTTCCCCTACTTCTCCTCCATCTACTTCGCCACCCCTACTTACACTCACTTCCCTAGTACACTTCCCATACTCCCCCTTATTCCCCCATTCCGCTCCTTTCTCCAAAACTTACTTCTCCATACCTACGCTGCACTCAATTTCATTCCTTTCTATCCCCACCCATTACTTCACCCAACTTCCCGCTCCTCACTTCCCCTCCTTGTTACTCCTCCTACCACTACCTAACTCTCTCTAATCGCACTATCCCTGCCTCCAGCCACACCACACTTCACAACACTTCCTAAACGTCGCTTCCTCCACTAACCATTCCCCAATTACTACACTTCCCCCCTCCTCACTTTCTCCGGCCACACCTCTTCACTCTACATCACACTTCCCTTATCACTTCCACTACTTCCCCTCACCATGAGTCCCCTCCATCACTGACTACCCCTTTCTCAATTCGACAGTCGGTCATTTTTCCGATGTTTCAAGTGACCGAAAATTAAAATAGCGAATATCAGGGTACCGAAATTTATTTTAAGGAAAACTAATTTGCTGAATAATTAATTGACCGAAAACCATTTCGAAGAATGTTGAATTATTCGAAAATAGTTTTAGCGAAAATTGATTTTTCTTAAAGTCCATTTTACTCAAAGTTCAAATTTCGGTCTAATTTTGCATAGGTTCAGATTACCGAAAAATCAGTTCAGCGATAGGAGAGTTATCCGAAAATCATTTAACCGAAGGTTAAAATATCCGAAAATTTAAAAATTGTTTACACTCCGACCCCGGATTGTTGTAACTCGGATTGGTTGAAACCCCGGATTGTTGTCACGACTTTGCCCCGGATTCTTTCACAATCAGTCCGCCCACTGTACCCTCTCTCTAT
>JAAAKG020132518.1:0-14482 GCA_010014905.2 Druon quercuslanigerum
TTATATTATTTTAAATTTTTATAAATTTTTTATCATTTATTTTTATTTAAAATTTTTAATTATAAAAAATCACTTTTTTTCTTAAAAGTTGTGATTAAAAGTTCATTTATTTTGCTAAAAATTCGTCTTTTTCGGTTTAAAAATAAACGGTTTTCTAAAATGAAACACATAAATATTCAATAAAATAGTTAAATTTTGAAACGAATAGTTGAATTCTTAACAAGATAGTTGAATTTTTAATTAAAAAGATAAATCTTAAAACAAAAATAAAACAAATTTTCCATAAAAAAAAATTTATCTTTAACCCAAAAAAAAAAAAATTAAAGTGTTTGAACTTTCTGCGCAGTAGTTTTATTTTAAAAAATTGACTTTTTCACAAAATAATTGCAGTGTCAATAATATATTAAAATTTTCAGCCAACTAGTATTTTATTCTGTGGTTTATAAATTATTTAAATTTATTTAAAAACGTCAAACAATAAAAAAATTTGAAATTTTTTCTTATGATATCAATATAAAATGTTGAAGCTTTTCAAGTATTGGAAAATTTTAAAATGAGTTTGATTTCGATAATTAGTTTTTAATAGAATATTGAAAACAATTTGAAAACAAAAGAAAATATTTATAAGAGAATTTATTTATAAGAGATTTCAAAAAAATAAAAAATCTATTAAGATTTCGAGGAAAATTCCAAGTAATTTATTATTAAAAAATAAATAATATTAAGAAAATATTTAGAAATATTTTTTAATAATTGTCAGAACTGTGAAAAAAGTAATGTGGAAGATTTTAAAACAATTTTTCTAATTTTGCATTTTCTGTAAAAAGTTTTTGGGAAAAACTGAATCATTTTAAAAGATATTTAGAAATTTTTTATTAATTTAACATTTGAAAAACTTATTAGATTTTTTAATATCATGAAAAAAAATTTGGAATTAAAAAAAATTACGAGAATATTTTTTAATATTTCAGAACAAGTTTTAATGTATAAATAAAAATTAAGCAATTATTAATTTTTGGTGACTTAAAATTAATTTAAAAAAAGTATAATGACTTAATTTTTTACAATAAAAATTAAAAATGCTGAAAATAATATAATTTTGAAAAAAATAATGGATTTATTTTTCAATACAAAATTATTATTTTTTTAGCAATGTTTTTTTCTCTTTTTCTGGCCAATTCGTATGCAATGGAACGTCAATAATCAGTATACGTTCCTCTTAAAACAATAGCAAAATTAACAGCATCCGAGATAATATCGCATATGGATTTAGCAACTCGTATTCGAAGCCAATTAAATGAAGCGCTTGCAAATTTCAATTGCAAATAAAGTTTCAGTTTTAATTTATGTACATATTTTGTATATTTGCCGGAGAGATAATAATAAAAAGAAAAATGTACAAATGGAAAATGTTTGAAGGTATTAGCTGCGTGGTGATTTTGTACTAGTCGAAATCTAGAATGTTAAGCACGGATGAGCGCGGTAAGATCTCGGATGGGCGACCGTTTGGAATTTTAACTCATTCCGTTTTTTATCAGATTCTCGAGATCAGTTTTCTCCTATGAATTTTTATGATTAGCTCATAAAGAAATTTTATAAATTTTTGTTGTTAACAAAAAATTATCCATCTTGAATCAATAATGGAATTACGTGAAGATAAAGAAATATTTTTTGTAGGCAAAAAATATTGCCAGTTGGAACTACGCAACACTATAAAAATAATTATTTCAGTTGAAGATTCCTAATTCTACTTATAATTTTTTGTCACAAATTTTATTCTCTAAAACGAAAAAATTTTGTAAAATAATTATTCTTTTGGTATAATAACTTAATTGTTGAAAATTCGTCTTTGTTGGCTTATCGTATTTTTCGTGAAGAATTAATATTTTTTAATTGAAGGTTTATCATTTTAGTCCAAAATTTAACTATTTTATTAAAAATAATTTTTATTCTGAAAATTTAACTATACGTATAGGTGGTTTAAAATTCATCTTTCAGTATTAAAAATTCGTAATTTTGTTTGACGATTTAACTATTTTCTTCGAAATTCGTTTCTTTCTTTTAATTCAAATGATTGAAAATTCGTTTTTTTGTAAAAAAAATTAATTTTTTAAGATAGAAAAGTCATTTTTCTTGGTTTAAGATTAACTTTTTTGTTGAAAATTACTTTTGTTGTGAAAGATTTATCATTAAATTTGGAAAAGTCATCTATAATTTTGGTTCTTTTTTTAGGAAAATTTGGCTATTTGATTTAATATGTATCTTTTTTTTATTTAGTTGTTATTGAAAGTTTAACTGTTTTCTGACAAATTTAATTAAACTGTTGAAAATGCAACAGTTTTTGTTTGTAGTCTATTCTTTTTTTTGTGAAATTTTGACAATTTGGTTGAAGAATGATCATTGCAGATTAAAAATTCTAAATTTAGGTTAAAAATTAATTATTTTGTTAAAAAATAAACTTATTTGTTAAAAGTCATTTTTTTGTATAAAATTCAACCTTTTTTGTTAAAAATGTGTCCCATTAAAAAAAAAGATTTAATAAGTTTATTGAAAATTTATCTCTTTGTTTAAAAGTTGAACTAATTTGTTAAAAAATAAATTTCTTTTCTTTGACGATTTATCATTTTAGTTAAAACTTCAATTTTTTGGTTAAAAATTTGGGTATTTTGGTGAAAATTAATTTTTTTACTGAAAATTTATTTTTTTTTATTTTGAGTTAAAAAAATTTATTTATTTGAAATATCAACTCTTTGGTTGAAAATTACACTATTTTGTTGGAAATTCGTTTCTTTTTTTTAATTCGTTTTTTTGTAAAAAAAAATCATATTTTATTATGGAAGAGTCATTTTTCTTCGTTTAAGATTAACTGTTTTTTTGAAGATACAACTTTCTCGAAAAAGATCAACTGTTTATGTTTGAATTTTTTTTTAAATTTAAATTTGAAGTCTTTTATTGAAAATTACTTCTGTTTATGTATTCTTTAAGTTCGAAAAGTAATCTATATTTTTGATTCTTTTTCTAGGAAAATTTGACTTTTTGTTTCAATATTTATTTAAATGTCTTTTTTCTTGAAAATCTGACAATTTAGTTGAAAAATGATCTTTGTATGTTAAAAATTCTACATTTAGATTGAAAATTAATTATTTTGTTAGAAAATAAAGTTATTTGTTAAAAGTCATTTTTTTGGTCCAAAATTCCACCTTTTTTGTTAAAAACGTGTCCATTGTTTAAAAGAAGATTTAATAATTTTGTCGAAAATTTAACTGTTTGTTTAAAACTTGAACTACTTTGTTATAAAATAATTTTTTTGGTTGACGATTTATCATTTTAGTTGAAACTTCAACTTTTTTGTTAAAAACTTTTTGAATTTGGTTGAAAATTAATTTTTTTACTGAAAATTTAATTTTTTTATTTTGGGTTAAAAAAATTTAATTATTTCTTTGAAATATCAACTCTTTAGTTGCAAAATACAATATTTTGTTGGAAATTCGTTTCTTTTTTTTTTTTTATTCGACTGATTGAAAATTTGTCTTTTTTTTTGTAAAAAAAATTCATGTTTTAAGATAGAAAAGTAATTTTTCTTGCTTTGATATTAACTTTTTTGTTGAAAAAAAATTTTTCGTATAAGATCCCCTGTTTATGTTTAAATTATAATCCTTATAGTGAAAAGATAAACTTTTGGGTTGGAAATTAATCTCTTTAGTTGAATGTTGAAGTCTTTCATTGAAAATTACTTTTGTTGTAAAATATTTATTATTTAAGTTGGAAAAGTCATCTATAATTTTGATTCTTTTTCTAGGAAAATTTAACTATTTGATTCAATATTTATCATTTTTTTTTGTTTTTGTTAAAAGTTTAACTGTTTTCTGACAAATTTGATTGAACTGTTGAAAATGCAACAGTTTTTGTTTGTAGTTTAATATTTTGTTGTTGTTGAAAATTTGACAATTTGGTTGAAAAATGATCTTTGTAGGTTAAAAATTCTACATTAACGTTGAAAATTAATTTTTTTCTAAAAAAATAAACTTATTTGTTAAAAGTAATTCTTTTGGTCCAAAATTCAACCTTTTTTTATTAAAAATATGTCCCATTTTTTAAAAAAAAGATTTAATAATTTTGTTGAAAATTTATTTCTTTGTTTGAAAGTTGAACTACTTTGTTATCAAATAATTTTGTTTTGCTTGATGATTTATCATTTTAGTTGAAGCTTCAGCTTTTTGGTAAAAATTTGGGAATTTTGTTAAAAATTCATTTTTTTACTGAAAATTTAATTTTTTTATTTTGGGTTAAAAAATTAATTATTTGTTTAAAATATCAATTTTTTGTTTTAAAATTATTTTTTTTTGTTGGAATTTCGTTTTTTTCTTTCATTTTTTTTTTTTTTTTTTTTTTTTTTTGTAAAAATAATGCATCTTTTATGGTGGAAAAGTCATTTTTCTCAGTTCAAGATTAACTTTTTTGTTGAAGATACAATTTACTCGAAAAAGATCAACTGGTCATGTTTTAATTTTTTTTAAATTTTAATTTCAAGTCTTTTATTGAAAATTGCTTTTGTTTATTAATTATTTAAGTTGGAAAAATCATCTATATTTTTGTTTCTTTTTGTAGGAAAATTTGACTATTTGATTGAATATTTATCTTTTTTTTTATTTTGTTGTTGTTAAAAGTTTAACTGTTTTCTGTAAAATTTAACTAAACTGTTGTTTTTGTTTGTAGTTTAATCTTTTTTCTTGCAAATTTGACAATTTGGTTGGAAAATGATCTTTTTGTGTTAAAAATTCTACATTAAGGTTGAAAATTAATTATTTTGTTAAAAAATAAACTTATTTGTTAAAATTCATTTTTTTGGTCTAAAATTTAAACTTTTTTATTAAAAATATGCCTTTTGTTTAAAAAAAGATTTAATAATTTTCTCGAAAATTTAACTCTTTCTTTAAAAGTTGAACTAATTTGTTAGAAAATAATTTTCTTTTTGTTGATGATTTATCATTTTAGTTAAAACTTTAACTTTCTGGTTAAAATTTTTTTATATTTTGTTAAAAATTAATTTTTTTACTTAAAATTTAATTTTTTTATTTTGAGTTAAATAAATTTAATTATTTGTTTGAAATATCAACTCTTTGGTTGCAAAATAGACTATTTTGTTGGAAATTTGTTTCTTTTTTTTTTTATTCAACTGATTGAAAATTCGTTTTTTTTGTAAAAAAAAAATTAATTTTTTAAGATAGAAAAGTCATTTTTCTTAGTTTAAGATTAAATTTTTTGTTGAAAATAAAACTTTTTCATAAAACCTCAGATGTTTATGTTTAAATTTTAATCTTTATAGTTAAAAGATAAACTTTTAGATTGGAAATTAATCTCTTTAGTTGAATTTTGAAGTTTTTTATTGAAAATTACTTTTGTTCTAAAAGATTTATTATTTAAGTTGAAAAAGTCATCTATAATTTTGATTCTTTTTCTAGGAAAATTTGACATTTTGACTCAATATTTATCTTTTTTTTATTGCCTTTTTTTAAAAAGTTTAGCTGTTGTATGACAAATTTGATTAAACTTTTAAAAATGCATCTGTTTTTGTTTGTAGTTTAATCTTTTTTTTTGAAAATCTGAAAATTTGGTTGAAAAATGATCTTTGCAGATTAAAAATTCTACATTAAGGTTTAAATTAATTATTTTGTTAAAAAATAAACTTATTTGTTAAATATCATTTTTTTGGTCAAAAATTCAAACTTTTTTTGTTAAAAATGTGTCTTTTTGTTTAAAAAAAGATTTAATACTTTTGTTGAAATTTTATCTCTTTGTTTGAAAGTTGAATTACTTTGTTATAAAATAATTTTGCTTTCGTTGCTGATTTATCATTTTAGTTGAAACTTTAACTTTCTGGTTAAAAAATTTGTATATTTTTTTGAAAATGAATTTTTTTATTAAATATTTAATTTTTTTATTTTGGATTCAAAAAATTTATTTGTTTGTTTGAAGCATCAAATTTTTTGTTGAAAATGGCACTATTTTGCCATAAATTCGTTTTTTTCTTCGGTTGAAATATTAAATATTATATCTTTCGATGCGAATTCATCTTTTTATTAAAAAATAAACTTATTTGTTAAAAGTCATTTTTTGTTCTAAAATCCAACCTTTCTTCTTTAAAAATTTGTCTTTTTGTTTAAAAAAGATTAAATAATTTTGTTAAAAATGTAACTCTTTGTTTGGAAGTTGAACTACTTTGTTATAAAATAAAAGTCTTTTATTGAAAATTAAATTTGTTGTAAAATATTTTTTATTTAAGTTGGAAAAGTCATCTATATTTTTTGTTCTTTTTGTAGGAAAATTGGACTATTTGACTCAATATTGATCTTTTTTTTTATTCTGTTGTTTTAAAAGTTTAATTTTTTTCTGACAAATTTAATTAAACTTTTAAAAATGCAACAGTTTTCGTTTGCAGTTTAATCTTTTTTCTTGAAAATCTGACCATTTGGTTGTAAAAGGTACGTTGTAGATTAAATATTCTAAATTAAGGTTGAAAATTAATTATTTTATTAAAAAATAAACTTATTTGTTAAAAGTAATTTTTGTTCTAAAATTAAACCTTTTTTGTTAAAAATTGTGTCCCATTTAAAAAAAAGATTTAATAATTTTGTTGAAAATTTATCTCTTTGTTTCAAAGTTAAACTACTTTGTTATAAAATAATTTTTTGTTTGATGATTTATCATTTTAGTTGAAATTTCAAGTTCTGGTTAAAAATTTGGGAATTTTGTTGAAAATTAATTTTTTTACTGAAAATTAAATTTTTTTATTGTTATTGTTATAGTTAAAATTATACTATTTTGCCTTACATTCGTTTTTTTCTTCGGTTGAAATATCAAATATTATATCTTTCTTTTCGCATTCATCTTTTTATTAAAAAATAAACTTATTTGTTCAAAGTAATTTTTTTGGTCTAAAATTCAACCTTCTTTCATTAAAAATGTGTTTTTTTGTTTAAAAAAAGATTTGATAATTTTGTTGAAAATTTAATTCATTGTTTGAAACTTGAACTACATTGTTATGAAATAATTTTGTTTTGGTTGCTGATTTATTATTTTAGCAGAAACTTCAACTTTCTGGTTAAAAATTTGGGCATTTTGTTGAAAATTATTTTTTTTATTTTAGGTTAAAAAAATTTATTTATTTGTTTTAAATATCAACTCTTTGGTTGTAAATTGCACTATTTTACCATAAATTCGTTTGAACGAACTCTTAGTTTGAAACTTAGAATATTCAGTTTACATTTTCTTTATGATTATTTTTTCATTCCAAATGTTATTTTTTTATTTTGCTTAAAAATGTATCTTTCTTAGTTGAAAATTAAGAAAAATTTTAATAATCAAGTGTTTTCTGAAAAATTCATCTTTTCTAATAGAAAATAAATCTTCTTGGTTAATAATTCGCCTCTTTCGTTAAAAATTTACCTGTTTAAGTAATAATTCAACTATTTGGCTAATAGTTAAACTTCATAAACAATTGATTATTTTGTTAAAAATTCAAATCTTTGAATATTTAACTATTTTGTGGAAAATTAATTATTTTTTTATTTTAAAATATCTGTTTTTTATGTGTAACGATTTGACTTGAGATTTATTTTTAAAATTTTAACTATATTCAAAAATGTATATAATTTATTAAAAATAAAACTATTTTCGGTTAAGATTCAATATAAAATATAATTTTTAATGAAATAGTTTTTTTCTGCGATTGAAAATTTGTTCCCTTGGATTTAAAATTTATTTTTTATGCTAGAAAAGTCAATTTTCTTGTTTAAAAATTGATGTCGGTAGACTGAAAACGAACTCTCACTTTGAAACTTATAATATTTGGTTTATATTTTTAAAAATTATTTTTCTTTACTAAAAATTTTATTTTTCTATTTTTTCTTCAAAATTTATCTTTTTTAGTTGAACATTCAAAAATCTGTTCAAAAAATTAAGTATTTTCTTGAAAATTCATTTTTTCTGACAGAAAAAAAATCTTCTTGGTTGAAAATTCGCCTCTTTCGTTAAGAATTTACCTGTTTAAGTAATAATTCAACTATTTGGCTATTAATTGAACTTCTTAAAAAATTGATTATTTTTTTAAAAATTCAACTTTTTGAATATTTAACTATTTTGTGGTAAAATATTTTTTTTTTTTATGTTAAAATACTTTCTTTTGTGTAACCATTCGACTACTTGACTAAGATTTCTTTTAAATTTAAGAAATTTAAATTAGATTAAAATCTAATTCAAAAAATGCTACATAACGTCCAATCATCAAATTGATGAAAATTCCTGCAAAAAACGACCAAATTTGGACCAAAAAAAAAAAAAAAAAAAAAAACTTTCCAATTGCAATCTGAAAAAAATTCTTGTTAGAAGCAAAAATTTCAGACAAACATAAAAAAAAAGGAAAGAAAAATGAGAAGGCAACCAACCACATGCCTTTTCTTCTCTTTTCATTTCTTTCGTATTTTTTTCTTATTAATATTAACAAATTACAAAAAAAGAACATTAAAAATAAAAAAATATAAAATGACATTACCAAAGTTTCGGCACTCATACAACACCCTTAACAAGGCTTAGTTTAAAATTCAAAAAATTGTTTAGAAAATCAAGTATTTTCTTGAAAATTCATCTTTTCTGATAGAAAATAAATCTTCTTGGTTGAAATTAAACTTCTTAAAAAAATCGAATATTTTATTAAAAATTCAACTCTTTAAATATTTAACTATTTTGTGGAAAATTTAACTATCTTCAAAAATGTATATAATTTATTAAAAATAAAACTATTTTCGGTTAAGATTCAATATTTTTGCTTGAAAATGTGACCATTTGGTTGAAAAATTATCTTACTTTAAATTTATCTTTCTTAGTTGAAAATTCAAAAATTTGTTTAGAAAAATAACTATTTTCTTGGAAATTCATCTTTTCTGATAGAAAATAAATCTTCTTGGTTGAAATTAAACTTCTTCAAAAATTGATTATTTTCTTAAAAATTCAACTCTGAATATTTAACTAATTTGTGGAAAATTTAACTATCTGAAAAAATTTATACAATTTATTAAAAATAAAACTATTTTCGGTTAAGATTCAATATTTTTGTTGAGAATGTGACCAATCGGTTGCAAAATCATCTAATTAGGAACAAAATTCTTCCACGCGGTTGAAAGTTCAAAAATTTTGTTAAAGATTTAATTTTTTTTTTACTATATTTATCGTTTGGAATTCATCTTAGTGAGGAAACAACTATTTTTGGTTTGTAAATTTAACTGTCTTCTAAACAGTTCAGTTAATTTGTTAAAAATAAAAAAATTGTTTGGTTGAAATTTAAACTTGATTCTTCAAAATGTAGCCATTTTTTAAAAAGTTTATATTTATTATTTGAAAATTCTACAATTCGGTTAAAATTTCAATTAGTTTGTTGACAGTTTATTTACAATCAAGTGTCGATTTAGTGCTTCTGGATTAAGTATTTCCGAGAATTCACGCCACGCCGCCGGGATAGGCAAGAGGTGCTGCGGGGATGTGCGGTGTTCACTCAGGCGTGATAAAACCGTCACCGCATGTCCCACAATTATTAAAATTAAATTTATCTCTTAAGACGTCATATTTTTCGCTCAAAAGTAAAACTTGTTGTCGAAAATTCGTCTTTTGGATGAACATGATCCAAAAAATACAATAATCATTTTTAAAAATCAGATTTTTAATTATATTTGGTTTTTGAGGAGGACTGTTTACTTAATAAATTTTTTTTATTTTGGGTCAAAAAAATTTAATTATTTATTTGAAATATTAACTCTTTGGTTGACAATTGCACTATTTTGCACATAAATTCGTTTTTTCTTCGGTTGAAATATCAAAAATATTATATCTTTCGATGCGAATTTATCTTTTTGTTAAAAAATAAACTTATTTGTTAAAAATGATTTTTTTGGTCAAAAATTCAACATTTTTTCGTTAAAAATGTGTCTTTTTGTTAAAAAAAATATTTAATAATTTTGTTGAAAATTTAACTCATTGTTTGAAAGTTGAACTACTTTGTTATAAAATAAAAGTCTTTTATTGAAAATTACTTTTGTTGTAAAAGATTTATTATTTAAGTTGGAAAATTCATTTATATTTTTAGTTCTTTTTGTAGGAAAATTTGACTTTTTGACTCAATATTTATCTTTTTTTATTTTGTTGTTTTTAAAAGTTTAACTGTTTAAAGACAAATTTAATTAAACTGTTCTAAATGCAACAGTTTTTGTTTGTAGTTTAATCTTTTTTTTGAAAATTGGACAATTTGGTTGAAAAATGATCTTTGTAAGTTAAAAATTCTACATTAGGGTTGAAAATTAATTATTTTGTTAAAAAATAAACTTATTTGTTAAAAATCATCTTTTTGGTATAAAATTCAAACTTTTTTGTTAAAAACGTGTCTTTTTGTTTAAAAAAAGATTGAATAATTTTGTTGAAAATTTAACTGGTTGTTTGAAAGTTGAACTAATTTGTTATCAAATATATTTATTTTGGTTGATGATTTATCATTTTAGTTGAAACTTCAACTTTCTGGTTAAAAATTTGTATATTTTGTTGAAAATTAATTTTTTTACTGAAAATTTGATTTTTTTTATTTTGAGTTAAAAAATGCAATTATTTGTTGAAAATATCATCTCTTTAGTTGAAAATTGCACTATTTTGCCATGAATTCGTTTTTTTCGGTCAAAATATCAAATATTATATCTATCGTTGTGAATTTATCTTTTTATTTAAAAAAAATGTATTTGTTAAAAGTAATTTTTTTGTTAAAAATGTGTCTTTTTGTTTAAAAAAAGATTAAATTATTTTGTTGAAAATTTAACTCTTTGTTTAAAAGTTGAACTATTTTGTTATAAAATAATTTTGTTTTAGTTGTTGATTAATCATTTTAGTTGAAATTTAAACATTCTGATTAAAAATTTGGCTCTTTTGTTGAAAATTAATTTTTTTACTGAAAATTTAATTTTTTTATTTTGGGTTAAAAAAATTTAATTATGTGTTTCGAAATATCAACTTTTTGGTTGAAAATTGCACTATTTTGCCATAAATTCGTTCGAACGAACTCTTAGTTTGAAACATAGAATATTGGGTTTACGTTTTTTTATAATTATTTTTTTTAATCAAAATATTATTTTTATATTTTTGAAAATTCGCCTCTTTCGCTGAGAATTTAACTGTTTAAGTAATAATTCAACTATTTGGCTAATAATTAAACTTCTTAAAAAAAGGATTATTTTGTTAAAAATTGAACTCTTGTTGAAAATTTGTCCCTTTGGATTTAATATTAATCTTTTATGCTAAAAAAGTCAATTTTTTTTTGTTTAAAAATTGATGTCAGTAGACTGAAAACGAATAATCACTTTGAAACTTATCATATTTGGTTTACATTTTTTAAAAATTATTTTTCTTGGTTAAAAATATTATTTTTCTATTTTTGCTTGAAAATTTATCTTTCTTAGTTGAAAATTCAAAAATTTGTTTAAAAAATCAACTATTTTCTTAAAAATTGATCTTTTCTGATAGAAAATAAATCTTCTTGGTTGAAATTAAACTTCTTAAAAAATTGTTTATTTAGATAAAAATTCAACTCTTTCAATATTTAACTATTTTTTGGAAAATTTAACTATCATCAAAAATTTATATAATAAATTAAAAATAATACTATTTTCTGTTAAGATTCAATATTTTTTCTTGAAAATGTGACCATTTGGTTGAAAAATCATCTATTCAGGAAAAAAATTCTTCCACGCGGTTAAAAGTTCAGAAAGTTTGTGGAAGATTTAATTTTTCACTTTAGTTAAAAATGCATCCCTCTTTGGGATTAAATCAATTTAATAAATTAAATTAAATTAAATTAATTTGTAAATTTTGTTAAAAATTAATTTTTTCACATTGAAATATCAAAACCTATATTTATCGTTTGGAATTCATTTAGGTGAGGATACAACTATTTTTGTTTTTTTAATTTAACTGTCTTCTAAAAAGTTCAGTTAATTTTTTAAAAATAAAAAAAAATTTTGGTTGAAGTTTAAACTTGCTTCTTCAAAATGTAGCCATTTTTTAAAAACTTCATAATTATTGTTAGGAAATTTTACAATTCGGTGGAAATTTCAATTAGTTTGTTGAAAGTTTATTTACAGTCAAGTCTCGATTTAGTGCTTCTGTATTTAGTTTTTCCGAGAATTGACGGCACGCCGCGGGGATGGGCAAGAGGTACGGCGTGGATGCGCAAGAGGTGCTGCGGCGATGCACGGTGTTCACTCAAGCGTGAGAAACCGTCACTAAATCCAGATTTGACTCAAATTAAAAAAAAAAATTAAACTTATCTCTTAAGAAGTCATCTTTTTCGATCAAAAGCAAAACTTTTCTTCGAAAATTCGTCTTTTGGATGAAAATGAACCAAAAAATACGAAAATCACTAAAAAAAAAGCAGATATTGAATTATATTTGGTATTTGAGGAGGATTGTTGACTTAATAAATGAGTGAGGGTGATGTTAATGTCTAAATGGGAACACCTGATTGTCCGGGAGCCGTTCCATAAATTGGGATCTTAATCCGTCGAGATATATATTTCCTTGTCATGTTGAAGTAACGTTTAAGTAACCTTTTATCGTGCCGTTATTTTATCGTCGACAAACATATTTTGCGGCCAATAACGGTCGAGGAGGGGGAGGCGTAGACCTAGACTGGCGCTAGGTATTTATTAACGTTTCTCCTCGTGGTCTAGAGCTAAAAATAGGACGATCCACGGCACGAAAATAGGCCCAGAACTATGCAGAACCGACGCTCAGGAATCCCTCGTTTACGAAAACGACCTCACTCCACGACAATATTAGATTATTTCCGGAAGCAGATTTTCCGATATAATTTTCTCTTCATAAAAACATGGATCAGTGAATTTTCAACCAGAAAAATTAAATTTTCAACCCAAAGGAACAATTTTTTTATAAATGACCTGAATTTTAAACAAATTATTTACACTTTTAACAGAGTAGTTTATTTTCTTATTAAATAGCTGAATTTTTTACCCAAAGGCGAATTATTAACCAATTAGTTCAATTTTTAGTTACAAAATTTAATTAAAAAAAAAATTCTGCCAAAGAAATTAGTTAAAAAAGAAATCTATTAATCTTCAACAAAGAATATTACAACAAGATTAATTCCTACGAAATAATTAAATTTTGAACAGAAGATGATAAATTAACAGCCAACAATGGAATCGTTCAATTTTTAATTTAAAAAACTATATATTTTTCTGCAAACAAGATTAATTTTCTACCCAAATAGACGAATATTTAAAAAAATTAATATTTTTTTTACCTAAGAGTTAAATAAAGAAAAAGTTGCAACAAAATCGTTGAATGTAAAAAAATTTTTTTTATTAAACATAGTTTAAATTTCTACATAAGTATTTGAATTATCAACCCAAAATATGAATCTCCAATAAAGAATTTAATCCTTAACCGAATAGTTTATTGTGTTACCCATTCCTATTTTTTGTTGAAAAATAATGTTTTCTTGAAAATTTCACTTTTCCATTTTTGCTTCAAAATTTATAATCCTCAGATGAAAATTCAAGTAATTTCTTAAAAAATCTTCTTGGACAAAAATTCTTCTTTCTTAGTTCAGAATTCATATTTTTAGGTTAAAATTATTCTACTTAGTTTGATTTCTATTTTAAAATTTAAATTTCTTTTTAAAAATTTGTCCCTTTGGATTTAAACTTTATCTCTTTTGGCAAAGAATAACGTTTTTTGACAATTTAAGAACTACTATTTTGTTATAGATTTAAAAATATTTTTTAAAATTCTACATATTTTATAATATTTCAAACATTTGAAGGATTTCAAAAGAATTTAAAAATTTTCACAAAGATTTCACAGATTACAAAATATTTTAAATCTTTTCCATTCTTTTAATAAAAATTCTAAATTATTTTTAATTTTCAAATGTTTTAATTATTATTAATGATTTTAAAAAAATGTTTAAAATATCAGAAATTGCTAAATAGGCTGCGATGAATAGGCGGGTGCATTTACGAAGATTGCAATGATTTTATAAAAATTTCAAAAATCCAAAAAATTTTGCATGTTCCAATATATTTCCAAATTTCAGAATGTTTCAAAAACTACAAGGATTTTAAAAGATTTTAAAAATGTAGCAAAGTTTTTAAATATTTCTAATCTTTTAGAAGGTTTTAAAGGTTCGAAAAGACTCTATAGAGTTAAAAATGTTTTTAAAAATTCTACATATTTTATAATATTTCAAAGATTTCAAGAATTTCAAAAGAATTTCAAAAATTTCATAATGATTTCACATATTACGAAATATTTTTAATATTTTCAAATCTTTTAATAAAAATTCTAAATATTTTGTTAATTTTCAAAGGTTTTAATTATTAATAATGATTTTAAAAATTTGGTGAAACACCAGAAATTGCTGAATAGGCTG
>JAAAKG020132519.1:0-14481 GCA_010014905.2 Druon quercuslanigerum
TCCTAGTATTTCCAAACGTTCAATTACTTTGTGCCATAAAAAAGTTTTGATACTGATTTTTTTCCACACAGTCTAATGTAATTTTAATCCGAAAAAAATAATTTCTAAGAAAGAATTTTAATTCTGATCTGAAACAAAGAATTTTCCACTCCCACACGAGAAAACGAAAAAGCTTAATTCAAACAATTCGAAGCTGATTGCGATATTTGTAAAAAGATTATGTCTACTCCACGAAGGTTTTTTCATCAATTTATTTTTCTTCAAAATGATGACATTGAATTATTTATAATTTTCATGTCTGTCACCTTGCTTTATTCTCGCCTTGTGTCTAGATTCGACGAAAATATTTCCGTAATATCTAATTACATTTAATTAATTCAATACTTCCTAAATAAAGAAAATTTCCTTAAAAACTTAACAGATAGAAAAGAATTGATCTATAAGTAAAACTATCAATTGTTAATTAAAATTAAATAAACGTTTCGACTTTTTTTATTGAAATGAATATCCTGGGTCGAAAAAATTATCGGGCAATAAAGTTATTCCACGTCATTCTTCATCGCAAACTCGAAGACCTTTGAGAAATTATTCAGTATTGATATTAGCTTATAATAAGTGAAAACAGATTTATCGTCAGATTTGTATACGGGAATAACTTTTGTCGATTTCCATTTTTCAGGAAATTTTCAAGGTACTAATGCTAAATTGAAAATAGAAGAGAGGTCATTTTCGTCTTTAATCTGCCTGCAGCCTTCGTTAGAATACTAATGCACAGGAAGTATGGCTCTGATTGGGTGTTAATGATAACCGAATTTAATTCCGTTTTTTTTAACGTGAGATAGTCTGAATCATATTTACAGCAAGACTGAATAGCACTAGCCTTGGGATTGTTATTGTAAACACTAGAAAAGTAATAAGCGAATTGAGCTATTATTTGATTTGGATGATTTATTAATTGCCCATCATAAATTATATCTTCTAGAAGATAAATTGAGCCAGGTGACTTGTTAATAAACCCCCAAAATGGACTTGGTTCATTGATTATATTAAATTTTGTTTTCTGTATATAATTTTGATAGTCTGCTTTCACTTCTGTTTTTATAATTTAGGATAGAAACTTAATTTGATCTTTTATAAAATCTCAATTATTTATTCGATATTTAAGCCAAAACTTTTTTTTTATTTCAACGTTATTTCTAAATGATTTAAAATAACACACTGGGTATACCACCTTCTTAGATGGTATAGAATTTGATTTAGGAACAAATATTAGATAAACGTATAATCCTGGTAAATTACAATGTTTTGTAATTGTAACTTATGCTTTTGATTTTATAGTGATTAGGACAGAAGAGCGAGTTTGCTTCAAACAATTTGTTAACTGTAATTATTAGAGAATTTGTATGACCAAAATTGTGCACAGGGAAATGACAGAATTAATGTAATTCACAGAATTCACGAAATCTGTGGAATTCACAGAATTCAAGAGAGTAAGAGAAGTCAGGGATTTCGGAGAATTCAAGAAATTGAAGGATCCCATTAAGGAATTAACAGAATTTTCAGAATTCACGTAAATAAAGGAATCTACCAAATTTGCGGAATTAATTGGATGTAAAAAATTCACGCTATTCATGTCATTCACGGAATTCGTGGTATCCATGGAATTTGCTAAATTCAAGAAATTTTCAGAATTCAAGGAATTTACTGGTTTCACGAAATCTGTGAAATTCACAGAATTCAATAAATTCAGAGAAGTCACGGAGTTTATTGAATTTAAGAAATTCACGCCATTTACGGAATTCAGGGAATTTGTGGACTTCATGGAAGTTAGGGATCGTTCACATATTACGTAAGGATGTTTTCTTTTGTTTGTATCGTTGTGTAATTTTTTATTTAATGGCAACTTTATTCTCATCTTTATTTAAACAAAAGAAAACAGCCTTACGTAATATATGAACAATCCCTTAACAAATTAATGAGATTTATAAAATTCATTGGATTCATAGAATGAATAAAATTCACAAAATTCATGGAATTGAAGGAATTCAAGGAATTCGTGCAAGTCCATGAATTCCATACATTCTGTTAAATCCGTGAATAAATTTAATTTAGTTAACTCATTAAATTGCATGAATTTCTAGAATTTCGTGAATTCCGTGATTTCCAAAAATTACCTTGATTTTAATGAATTAGTTAAATTCAATGAATTGCTTGAATTCTGCGAATTTCATTATTTCCATGAGTTGCTTGAAATCCGTGAAATCCGCAAATTCCGTGATTTCCATCAATTGCGTGTATTACATGAATTCCATCATTTCTGTGAATTCCGTGAATCCCATGAATTCCGTGAAGTTCTTGTATTTTGAAATTCTCAAGAAAATTCTTTAAATTCGGAATTAAAAATGGAAAATTTTTAAATAACATGAGTTTTGAATCACAGTTCAACCCATTATTTTAAAACCTCTTAAAATCGAACTTGAATAGATTTTTTTTCCAAAGATTTGTAAATTTCCCGGTCAAAAAATTAATATCATTTCACAGCGAGTTGAAATGTGTGTTGAATTATAATAGCATGTCTTTCAACATATTAAAAAAAATTCTTTCTTTTACAGAAAAACAAGGATTTTGAAAAGGAAGTCTCAAGAATTTATTTGCTTAAAATAAAATAAAAAAGTCTACATTGACTTATTTTAAATTGCAAAAAAAATTATTATTTAAAAATTTCCTGTTGCCAATCCCAATCAAAATTCTCTTCCAAAATCTTTCGTTTCAATTAGAGATTTTAATTCTGTTGAAAAATTTTTTGTTCCAGATCTGAATAATAATTTATTGACAAATTGTTGTATATCTTTAGAAAAATGCCTTCTTTCAGATCCGAATTATAATTGATTTTCAAAATTTTAAGTAAAAAACTCAGAATCATAATTTTGGTGAAAAATTCCTGTTACCAAGAATAATTAGAATAAGGGAAGAAAAATTTAGGTTAACTTTTATTTTTCGAAGTTTTCTAAAAATACTTCAAAATCTTTTGAAACTTCTGAATCGGTATTGCAATGTTTACAGAGTTGAGTAGTCAAATTTTGTATCTGTGCTCCTTCATATCATGTACAGAAACGAACCTTGGAAAAACAAAGGCTTTGACTCAATAAAAATCTTTTGTGATAGAAGAATTAATTCAATTAATTCAATTCATTGATTCAATTTATTGTTACAATTTTCCTAGTTCGATGGCAAACATGAACATCTTCCATTGACCTACGCTCGAATTGTTTTCGATGAGAATCGTGATATTTACCATTTATATTTGATGAAAATATTTTAAATTCCTCCTAAGAACCTGGAGTAGCCACGATCTATTTAGGTCATGGGAACAGATTTAAATTTATTTAGGAAAAAAATGCTGATATTGGTATGGTATCTCACATGTGTAAACATTTTGTTTAAATATTGTATACAACGCGACTATTTATGGAATTTAAGAAATTCATGCAATTTAAGGATTTTGTGGAATTTATAGAATTTACGAAGTTTAGAGAATTCCCCGAATGCATATAACGTCTGGAACTCACGGATTCCGTGGAATTAGCGGAATTCCCGCAATTTAAGGATTTCTTGGAATTTACGGACTTCATAGAATTTATGGTATTCAAAGAATGTACGGAATGCAAAAAGGTTTAAGAAATTCGTAAAATTCCTGGAATTTACGGAATTCAACAATTTAAATGAATTTAAGGAATATACAGATTTAACATAATGGAATTTACGGAATTCGAAGAAATCCCGGAATGCAAACAGTTTAGAAATTCACATAATTCCTGGAATTTACGAAATTCAAAGAATTGACGGAATTTCAAGAATTCACGGAATGCAAAAAGTTTAAGAAATTCACACAATTCCTGGAATTTACTAAATTGAACGAATTCAATGAATTCACGGAATATACTGATTTCATAGAATGCAAGAAATGTGACGAATTCACGCAATTTACAAAATTCGCGGAATCCAAAAAATTCACTTAAATCAAGTAATTCACGGAATTCAAGGATCTTACGTTATTCTTAAAATTAATAAAATTCACGGAATTTATAGACCTCATGAAATTGATCGTATTCAAGATTTAATGGAATTGAAGAAATTCATCGAATTCAGGCAATTCATGGAATTCCCGAGATTTAGGGAATTCTCCGATATTAAGGAATTTACGAAATTCAAAGAATTTACGGAATTCCGTGAATTTACAGAATACAAACAGTTAAAGACATTAACATAATTCCTGGAATTTACGAAATTCCGCAAATTCAATGAATTCGTAGAATATACTGATTTCACAGAATGTAAGAAATTCGGCGAATTCACGCAGTTTACAAAATTCACGAAATCCAAAGAATTTACTGAAATCAAGTTAATAAAATTCAAAAAAATCACGGAATTTATAGACTTTACGGAATCAATAGAATTCAAGGATAAATGGAATTTACGGAATTCATGGAATTCCCGGAATTTAAAGAATTCTCCGATATTAAGGAATTTACGGACTTAATGGAATTTACAAAATTCCAAGAATTTACGGAATTCCAAGAATGTACGGAATGCGAAAAGTTTAAGAAATTCACATAATTCCTGGAATTTATAGAATTCAAAGAATTTACGAAATGCAAACAGTTTAAGAAATTTACGTAATTCCTGGAATTAACGGAATTCAAAAAATTCAATGAATTCCTTGAATATGCGTATCAAGTAATTCACGACATTCAAGGATCTTACCTAATCTAAAGAATTCAAGGAACTCAAGGAACTAATAAAATTTAATAAATATATGGAATTCATAGACTTCACGGAATTGATGGAATTCAAGCATTCATGGTATTCACGGGATTCATTGAATTCAGGGAATTCGCGCAATTCATGAAATTCACTACGGAAATCATGAAATTCACGGGATTCATCGAATTTAGGGAATTAGCGAAATTCATTGAATTCACAACAGAAATCGTGGAATTCACGGAATTCATGGAATTTATGGAATTCATGGAATTCGCGGAATATAAGGAATTCCCAGATATTAAGGAGTTTACAGACTTAATGAAATTTAAGGAATTCAATGAATTGACCAAATGAAAAAAGTTTAAGAAATTTACATAATTTCTGGAATTGACAGAATTTAATGAATTCAATGAATTTTCGGAATATACTGATTTCACAGAATTCAAGAAAATCCGTGAATTCAAGCAATGTACGAAATTTACGGAATTCAAAAAATTCACTAAAATCAAATAATTCACGGAATTGAAGGCTGTTAAGTAATATAAAGAATTCCAGGAACTCAAGGAATTGATAGAATTCCAAAAATTCACGCAAATAATAGACTTCACGCAATTCAAATCCCTTGAATTCCCTAAATTCCGTAAATTCCTTGAATTTCGTGAATTCTTTAAATTGCTGTTCAGCATGTTCCACCAATTTCATGAATTACTTCATTCCCATGAATTCTGCAAAATACGTTAATTCCTAGGAACTTTAAAATTCCGCGAAATGCAGTAATTCTGTAAATTCTGGACATTGTGTGAAGGACGCGAATTCCGTGAATTTTTGGCGTAAAATGAATTCTGCGAAATCCGGATATTCCGTGATCACAGTAAATTCAGCGAATTCCTTGAATTTTATCAAATTTGTAAATTCCATTTATTACGCTTATTCCGTAAATTCTGTAAATTGCATGAATTGCTTAAATTTCGTCAATTCCATAAGTTCTTTTAATTGCGTAAATTCCTTGAGTTTCATAAATTCTGTAAGTTTATCAATTCTATGAATTCCTTTAATTCTCTAAACTCCACAAATTTCTTTAATTCCATTATTTCCGAGAATTCGGCGACTTTCGTGAATTTGTTCAATTCTTTAAATTCCGTAAATTCCTCGAATTTCATTAATTTCGTGATTTCCCTGTGCATAATTTTAATCCTACAAATGTTCCAATACATGTATTGGAAAGCTGGACCATGACCTTACGATTTACAACACTTACAATACATGTATTGCAATTTCGTCTGCTAACAGTGTTTTATAATTCCAAACATTTTTTAACAGTGTACAATTAACTAATACGAATTACATTTTAAAAATAAATTACGGAATACAATTATTATTTTGAATCATTTTGAATCATTTTAAAGAAAAACAACTTGATAAAAAACCTTGGTGAAGTTGACATAATCTTTTTACAAGTATCGCAATCAGCTTCGAATTGTTTGAGTAAAGCTTACACTCTTGCTCTTTAGCCTTGTTTTATAATTGGAACCTTTTTTTGACATAACCTTGAATTTTGAAATCAAATTGTATGGTACAGAGAAAATTTGTCAAAAAATGCTCTCAGTTTTAATTTCTTCGAAAATAATTTTTAGCGGAATTTCTACTCAAATCAAGTACATAAACGTATTTGATGGTCTTCTGATACATTTTTCAAAGTTTCTGCCCAAAATCTTATCAATAAAAAGAATTTTATTTTCAGGGCATGCGTTGCAAACAAATCTTTTAACCTCCGTTAGAATCCCTCAAAACGTTTTGACACACCGTGGAACATTTTAAATTGTACAAATAGAATAGAGTCAACTGTTGTTAAAATTTCTTATTTTTAGAGTCGATTTTCCTTTGAGTCTGTTTTGTTTAAGTTTAGTTCCAATTTGTTTATTCAACTGTTTAATTAAAAAGATAGCAATCTTTATAATCGACGGCAGAAAAGGATGCTTTTATTTCAAGATAATTTATTTTTCTCTGAGTAATTTCTAAAACATTATATTACTGCTGTAGAGATATTTAATCTATATAATTGTATAGAATCTAGAATATCAATTTTTCCTGCGTAGCTACAATATTTTATTTTTAAACGGAATCTTATCAAATGCAAATATCTCCGAAGAACAAACTTGACGTCTTTCGGCTAAGAGATAACGACCATAATATAAATTATATTATATAATAAAGCAATAGAATATACGTTTGTGACATTATTAGTCAAATTCTCCATTACTAAATTCATTCGTTTTGCCTCTAATTCAAAAAATGAGGAATATCCACACTCTGGGCTTGTCTCTGGCGGTTTTCCTCAATTTTATTAGTAAATATAATAATATATAATATATCTATAATCTAAGTAAATATTTTTTAAACTCAGCCTCCATTTGGGTTACACGAGCATCTTACAAAGAAAGAGCACCTTACCTCAACTTTTTTTGTAATCCTAGTTTGATAATTAGCAGGATATTTCTCTTGAACACTATTATCCACACCAACCACATCCCCTCCCTTCTCTTTTTCTTACTTTCGTATTTTTTACTTTTGTTATTATCAGATTATAATAAAAGAACGTTGAAAATAAAAAAATGAAAAATAAAAAATAAAAATAATATTAACAGCGTTTCGGCACTCATGCAGTATACCTTTATCAAGGTAAGACAAATATAAACAGTGGCAACAAAGAGCAGGTGTTCTCTTTTTGATACCTGAGAATCGAATTTCGAATTTAGCTTTTTAGGTTTCAGTGGATTTCAAAAATCTTTCCTAAGTTTAACATGTCTAGGAACTAATACTGTTATGACTCATAATTGCAGATTATTAATTATTATTCTTGATGACAAACTGTGGGAGCTGCAAGAAAAATAAACCTCTATCGCTGACAAGGATTCGAAAACGATCAATTTATTCCTAAGGAGCTACCAGTTTGCATCTAAAGAAACTCAAATTTAATAGAGACTTTTTCCAAGGAATCTATATTTCGTTTTGCTTACTTTGACGTTTTATCTAGATAATAACACCTCTGGATCAAACGTTTGCCTTTTATTCTTTTAACATCATCAAACCATCTGAAGAAATTTCTCTCGCTTTTGTCAAACAGTGTTTCCTCTACAGAACATTCTTTTAGAATCCTTAAACCTCACTTTTCATTAGCGTTTTACCGAATTTGCAGCAGAAATTGTATAAAAATCGGATTAACTTTACTTTTATTCTAGTATCCTTGAGCAGGTTTAGGTCTCGCTATCGTACATCACAATGTGAGCAAGTACAGATTTTTATCTTGTAATTTTAGCTTTATTTATTTACTTCTTTCAATCGCCTGGCTGTCTCTCTATCGATGTTACCATCAGCAGTAAATAAAGTTTTAAGATAAACGTAAATAAAAACCCTTCCTATATTCTTTTCGTCTAATTAAGGCGATGTTCTACATTGCCCTCTCATTCTTTTCTTCAAACAACATAGTTTTACATTTATCTAAGTTAATCTTAACATACATGTCCTTCATGCCAGTATCCAGTCTGCTGAACATTCGCATTCTTAACATTCATTTTTTAGGCACCGTGACATAAGAGTGAAGACATGGACATTTTCAGCAATATTTTAACTGTCAGTGCTATTGTTTAGTACTATTTTTTAAATTTAATTTACATTGTGGCTTATCCGGCAAACCAGAAAAGATTTGCCATCTAGAATTTTTTAAATTTGACATTGAATTAGGAATTGACATACTCAAAAAAATTTATACACCATACCCTTTATAATTCGAATAACATTTTTTTTCGCTTTCTTGGCCTTCTTTGCTAGTTTTTCAGTGTCTCAGAGAAGAAAATCAGTACCTTCGAAAAATATTCATTGTGCAACGTTTCGATGCGATTTTCTAACTTAAATTGATGCTTGGTGATCAATGTGGTGATGTGTAATGCGGTCAAAGAATTAATCCTTTCTGCTGATTAGTACACAATGAATTTTTATATATCTGAAACTATCGCTGGGGTGATGAACTTATTTCGAAACCAAGTTCCAATCCCATACAATGCAGTGCAATTTTTAATTGCATTTATTCAAAAGTATGTGTAAATAGTGGTCAAATAAACATGAATTCATTCTAAAAATAATACCATATGAAAAATTACATAAATACATCCGTTTCTTGTTTCAGAGATGAGTTCACAATCCGATCCTTTGCGCAATAGCGAGCTTGGCCTTGGTGTTTTTCGTGGCAGACTTTTTTCTTCTTCTCCTGGTAGACATACTCCAGACACGTGGCTTTCTCTTGCCATTTCTCATTATTCTGACAGGTCTCCTCCTCCTACCGATCCTCCTATTAGTTCTCGTGTTCCTCGTGGCACACCTTCTTTTTTGGAAAGAGATTCTCCAGACACGACTCTTTCTCTTGCCACGCCTAATTTTTTTGCCAGGTCCAGATCCAGGTCCACGTCCCCGGCTGCCGCGGATCGTTCTTCACTAATACTTGGATGTGAACCTAAAGAACTTCCATTTCTTCGACTTATTCCTTACAACGATCTAGACTTGATGTTTGAAGTTCGCAGATACACTTTTCCTCCACATGGACCAATACATTTGCAAGCGAAAGATGGTATTCTTGACACCCTGTCAACCGAAAAACAAATTGTAGTATCAAGGTCGAACGGTGACGTTTTTGGAATATTGAAAGAAACAAAGAAAGGAACGGTTTTTTGTAAATTATATGCACATACTATTATTGGGGAAAAGCCGGCGAAAATAAACATGTTCACCGGCAATGTTGTTCCATTGCTCCCAGAAGAAAAGTGGGAATGTATATTACGAGACCAGACCCTAGTCAAACATAAATTTAGAATTATTCACACGGAAAAAACTATTTGAAACGATCTGCCTACTGTGCTTATGCGCGCGCAAATTATTTTCACGCGCTCGTCGCGCCCTTGTAGGGTCTCGCGCTTCGCGCTCGTTCTTCATGCCAACCGCAGAGTAATCTCTAAAAATTCTTTGAATTTTTCTATAGTATTTTTAACTCTATTATATTAAATGTTTGTGCTACTTATTGCAGTACCTCGTACCGGGACTGCTTATTCAGCTATTGGAAAAATAAAGTACATATTGTATTCATCATCAATATTTAATTTAGGTTAGTCTGAAAAATGTGTAATAGTAGTACACGGATAAAATTTTTGACATTTGGAAAATTATAGACCGAGGGGTAGAAAGTGACAATTTAGTGACACTCGTCAATATCGTTTACTTCAGAGATTTCTAAATCTTTAAATAGCGATACAAAAATTTGGTCCAGTAGAGTTTCAATTTTGACGACAAATGGCCAAAATGCACTAGACTTTTTTCATCGGAAGACGCTTTTTTAATTTTGCTTAGATATTACATTCTCTTGGAATTGTTATGTGATATATTGCTAATCGTATCTAAATTTAAAAATTAATTTTTACTTTTTTCCTACAAATATATTTGAATTTAAAAATTATCTTTTTTTACGACAACTTGAAATTTTGGTTCGGAAGTTTTGAAAGGGCTTTAATTTTTTGACATACTGAAAATTTTATTTTCTTTCGTTATTTTAGAAATACACTTACTTAATTATTTCTTTAGCACCGGAAACCGAGATATAATTTATTCATAATGAGTGTCAAAGGTCCTGCCTTCTACCAAAGGCTACATGAAGCTAACAGTTTTATAAAAGTAAGACGAGTAAATATTCTGGCTCGTGCGCTTCGTAACAGTTTACAGACTGACTCTGTCCACTGGAATACGTCTAACTGCGAAAAAGTATATTAGCGTTAACAATATAAGAGCTGTACCTTGTAGACGCAAGTGAGAGAACACTCACGCGAAACGTAAACACTCATATAATACACAAATAGAAAACTGACATGAAATATCCCAAACATTAACCCCCCCCCCATTTTTTGATTATTAAAACACGAAAAATGACAACTTACTACAGTTACAAAAAGAACTAACGAGTTAGGTTCCACCTCAGAAGGGTGAACTGGTAAGTTACTTCGGACAAGTTAGAAGTCGTTGTAGATATTCAGAGGACCATCTGGTCCAAAAATCTTCATACATCTGTGTGGTAAGCTGCCAGCGTTGTAATAGATTTTGCTTAAGGTCGATGAGAGAAGGTTCTGGAATCGTGAAGATTGAAGAACTGATCAAGGAATCACTCGGTGTCAATGGTACCAGATCATTCGGATCAACGCTCTAAACCTGTCGTGGATGTGAATTTAGACAAGCTTCCACATGTGTGGTGGAAGTCACACCCAATTCGAAATATATGTCATCCATCGCAGCAGGAAGATTCAGGAACGAACATAAACGATCAGCCAAACAACCAGAACAGCCGCACAAAGTTTCAAACGAAGGACAGATATCTTCTTAAGGCGAGCACCCTTAGTCTTAGCTATAACTAGAGAGACTCGTATCTCATCCGAAGGAAGCAGGATCCTCAGATAGACAACTGCACTGATGGCCTTCTCCGATGCATCTCAAATACCGTGAACTTTGCAGCCAGCCACGTCCGAAGAACATCCCAACCAACGTGGAATGCTGAGCTATGATAGTTCAGGAAGCTCATATCTGTACTTCCTCCATATAACAATGTGATCAGCAGGTAGAGGCTGATCCCAATCTATTTTCAGTTTCCGGAAACACTGCATGGAAATTTTGGCTTTAATTGAGACTGGTGCAAGCTAACCAAGCGCATCAAAAATACCAGAATCCTCAGGAAGCTGAACTTGAAAATTAAAACAATCCGAAACAGGTTGCCATAGAATTCTAAAGACCTTGTGGATTGTCTCTTCAGTAAATTCATAAGACGATGCCCTTTCTTAACAATCTTTCGGGACTCCTTGCAGAACATCCTCGCATTTCGAAAAAACATGTCTTCAAAATGAAATCACCCGCCTTGAAAACAAAGTTCTTTTGGCGATTTTTCTTTATGTTTGTAGCGATGTCATAGGCTCCGGAAAGGGCATCTTTAACATAAATTTCGTTTCTCAGAATTTCTGTTGCTAAAGGAAAGTTGTTTCTTTCATCTTCTGGCAGCTAATGTAAGGTACGGATCGTCAAGTAAGGTGAAGAAGCAAACCCGAAAGTTGCGGGCTGTATACAGTACTTCTTGAGCTTTTCGTCAAGGTGTGACCTCTAAAGTATCTTTTGGTAGTTGAGTTTTTCAGAATCAAACCAAATACGTCTAAACATCTTCTCAATGTTTGCTGTAAAGACGATCGGGTAGCATCTCCGACGAAGTATGAAGTCTGGAAGTTCTGTTTGGAGTTTGAACCCTGAATGGAGTAACTTATTTAGAGAAATATCCAAATGAGTTCTCTGTGAGGCATTGAAAACCGATCTCAATTTTGTACAGGAATTGGTTTCCTTGATGACGCAGTGATGCTGTAGAAATTAATCCTGATTAGATAGTTATTCATCAGGATTAGACACTAAGTCCATTTCACCTAGAATAGAATACTCCTGTATACTCTCCAAACTCATAAATAAACTATGAACAGCAGAACGAGAATCTCCCAAATTCATCGTTCGATCCTTGATTGGAAGTCGAACAACGTAGCGACCATCTTCTGAACGCTAATAAGTGGAGAGAAAAAGTTTTTCACACTATCCTCATCAAGTGTGAATATAGCAGATACAGTCGGACGATCCTCCTGTACAAAAGTCCAAAATTCCTGATCAACCGTACATTGTAATCCAATAATCTTTCGAGTATATGAGTAAGGATCCTCAGAAAAGAGACCAGATAAGATCCAGCCCAACAATGATTCCTTCCTCTATGACGTGTGCGTAAACTTCTGCACCTAAAATCAGATCAATCAAGCCACCCAATTGGACCTTGAGCAACATGTGAATTAGCACTAGACATTACAGGTGTAAACGCGGTACTATTTACATTAAAATTAGATGTGGACGACACAGCTGTATTTCCAGATTCACGTCGTGGAGCATCACTAGAAGGTCGATGCAACATAGGATGATTCTGACCGGAGCAGGTTTAAAGGCGCTTATATGAAACGTAATCTCGAATTAAATGCTTTTCTAAACAATTAAAACATATCCCACACTTTTGAATTAGTTCTCCTCGCTGATCTTACATTTTTTATCTTAAAAAAGAGCAAAACGAAACGAAGTGCTTACGAGGACATAGCGGATAACCACCCTTTTTTTTTGAAGTACCGTGAGCTTGTGTGTTGAAACTCTTCTTACCCGATTTCACGTCTGTCATTTTACCTCTGCTTTCGTTTGATGAATACTTAAATTGGGAACCCTTCCCATACTCAAGTGCCTCCACAACGCTTACTCGAGAAACTAAGTAACTCCTTAAAGTTTCAAATAAAGTATTAGTGAAAAGTGATCCCATTTTTTCTTCCCAAGCCTTACGGGAGGAGTAATCCAAACGGTTCACTGTCATATAAACTAGGATGTACTCCCAGTGTTTCGTCGGTCTGTTCATAGACTTAAGCCCATCAATCATGTTCTAATCATAAAAGTTTCCGCAAGTATGTGTTAACAAGAGCGCGTTAATTATCGTATCGATCTATAAGCGCTGCCCGTGCTCGCTCAAAGTTATCACCCGTGATACTTATGTTCACTAAAAGTTGACCAGGCTTATCCGTCAATCTTGCTTTCAAGTAATGTCGTTTTTGAAACTTTAGAAGTGTGACGTCATGCTTCACCATGGAAGAAACTATATCTCGGAATGCCGTTCTAAAGTAAAATCACCGGAAAATTTAGGTTATTTCAATTGTGGAAACATCTTAACTTGTGTTAAAGGAGCAATATTAATAGCGGAAGACATAATCTTGGAAGAGGAAGCAGCTGCAAGTGCGCCTCAATTATCCTGTAAATAAACCTTTGCGACAATATATTTTTCCTCTCCATTAATAAACTAATCCTGCGTTGAGGACATTCTTAGAAACATTTGCCTTGTAGGTCCTTTTAAAATTTGTAACTGCATTGCAGATGAGCTCATAAAATCCATACTGCTGAGCAATACAGTCTTTGACACTCTTTTTGTTTAAAGTACAGACAAATATAAAATTCAATCCTGCCCGTATAACAGTGGAACACTACACAGTTTAGAAAGTCACAATAGATAGTTAAGGAGACACAGCAATGTAAAGAATTAACTGTTTAAAAGTTAAAAATAAAATCAAATAAAGTCAAATCACATTAAAAATTACACCAAAAGATAAATAGTCCGAATGTTAAAAAAAATGTTACGAAGCATAACGCTGCAAAGTATCAGCTGTTCTAAAAGTCTTCAAAAGTTCAAAGTGTCAAAACGATACACTTTCACAGTTACATCAAAACATAAAGAGTTAAACTTCGATAAAAATCGAAACACCTTAAAAAAGTAAGCAATGTCCCAGAAAAACAAAATACTGTAGAAAACCGACATGAAATATCCTAAGCAACGAGATTCAACGAATTCACGTAACTCAATGAATTCGCGAAATTCATGAAAATCAATGAATTGATGAAATTCCACGAATTATTTTAATTCACCTTGGATTTCATGAATTCCACGTATATCCTGAATTCCGCTATTATCGTGAATTAAGTGAATGGATCGGAAGCTTTACTATTCGGAAATTTTGTTGTTAGTGAATTTTGTTATTTGAGCATTTTCAGGTTTGGGAACTGTGCAGTTTCGAGAATTTTATTTTT
>JAAAKG020132520.1:0-37447 GCA_010014905.2 Druon quercuslanigerum
AGTAGACAAAAAAATTAACATCTAAAATTAATAATAAAATATTTCCTGGTCAATAAACCTAAGATCAACAATGAAAAAAAATTAATGTTTCACGACGACTCTAAAATGTTGTTAAATTTTCAAACAAATAGTAGAATTTTTAACCAAAAGAGATGAATTCTAGACTAAAAATATAATAGTATACTTTTTAATTAAAAAGAGTTAACTTTCAACCATAATAGATGAATTTTCAAACAAAAAAAGATCATTTTTTACCAAGAGATGAATTTTCAATTCCAAAGGACGGATTTTGTACCTAAAAAGACGAATTTTTAACAAAGCAGTTCGATTTTCGAATAAAAAATATGACGTTTCAAGAAAATTCAGTTGAATGCAGGGTGGCTGTTTTAATAAAAGAAAAAAAGTTCCGGACAATTACCGGTTCGAAAAAATTTTTTCACGGTCAATGAAATTGAAAAGTTTGAACTCTGAAGCTAAAAATTTTTCCATTTGAAGTAATAAAAATTGAGCTGTAAATTAAAGCACCCAAAGTGGAAATCTTTAATTTTAAATGTTTAAAATTGAAGTTTAAAAGTTTTTTTTAAATTCAAAACTGTTGTAATTCAAAATGCCTACTAATTTACACATATAAAATGGAAGCTACTTACACTTTTAAACTGAAATTTTTTAAATAAATGCATTTAAAATGCCAAATACAATTTTTTTTAACTTTCACAACTTTTGGAGTTCAGAGATGCAGATTCAGTTCCAAAAAATATAAATATATATATATATATATATATATATATCTAGAATATTAAACATGAAGCAATTATTATCTACATGTTGTTTTACATTTTTTCACATTTTAAATTATTTTTGAAATTTTGTTAGAACTTCTTAACATCTTTTAAAATTATTTGAAGTTTTCCTACAATTTGTTCTATAACTATCTTAAAATCCTGCAAAATAAAAGAAAATTTCCTTTAAATCTTCCACATTCATTTTTGACAATTTTGTAAATGTTTCTAAATATTTTAGAATATTCTCTTGAGATTAATTTTTCAACAGAAAAAATCATTTTCAATTTTATGCTACAAATATTAAAGAAATTTTTATTATTCTTTTTTAGCATTTCGCAATTCTTAAAAAGTTTCTACATTTTTTGTCCGAAATCTGCAAAAATCTATATTTTGTTTTAAACTAGATCAGCTGTCGGTTATGTGTACTGAAATTTCGGTACGAATTTCAAATTTTTAAATAATTTTGATTTTTTCAAAGTTTCTGAAAAATTTCTTCAACTTACTCAAGAATCTGACTTACAAATTAAAATTTTTCAAATAGAACAATTAAAAGTGTAACGTTTAAAGTTAGGTTTTTTTGTTTTTAGTTGTGAATATTTGATTTATAATTACTGATTTTACATGAATAGTCAGACATTTCTAAATATTTGGTAATTTTTCTTTTTATGAATTAAAATATTTCAAATTGATTGGTTAAAAAATGGAACATTGTACACTGGAACAATATTTTTAATTTAAGAAAAGACTTTAATTATAAATATATGAATTTCAAGTTATTTTAAAATTGAAAATAGTTTATAAAATTTTAATCGGGTTTAAATTGTTTAACTTATAAGACTTTCCAATTGAAGCAGTTTATTTTTTAACGTTAAAATCTGGAAATTCTAAAATTGTGAACTGATTCTGAATCGTCTTGTCAAAGCAATTATTATTTGCTTTTTCATCATGAAAGTACAATTTCATTTTAAAAATCGTTAATTAATTCATATTTACAGTTCATCACCTTAACATATTTTGTATCCAAATTCTTTGATTTGTAGCGCTTCTAATTTTTATTTAAGTCTTTAAAACTGCATTTTTAAATTCTTGTAATTAATGTGCACGCTTAAAAATTAAAATCTAAATTGCAACATTTTTAAAGTGAAAGATTTTCGAATTCCCGGTCATTTTTAAAGTTTTCGGTCCAGCGGGCACCCTGTGAATTTCCAAGAAAATCATTAAGCTTTCAACCAAATAGTATAATTAAATAAAGATGAATACTAAATCCAAAATATAATAGTAGACTTTTTAAATATAAAGAATTAACTTTCAACCAAAATTTAAAACTTTTTAAGAACATAGTTGAATTTTCGGGCCCCGGTCGATACTACTCATATCGAATCTACACATGGTGTGAACTTTGCACATTAAGCGTAAACGTCTAGTCTGCAAGTCTCCACGATTAACTGTACTACTTTTTATAAATGATTTTTTTAGGACTGTACACATTAACTGTGCACATTAAAGTCTCCACGCAAAAACCCTGCACATTTAACTCTATACACTAAACTCGAAAATTGGAAAGCTCGAACATTAAAGTCTACACAAATTAACTCTTTACGTTAAACTCTGCGCATTTAACTCGGCACGTTAAATACGGTCAAGATACAAATTGTCCTGATAAAAAGGCCTACAAATTAAACTGGACACATTAATTCAGATATTGCAAAATAATGTACAAAGTTTATTTTTCATGATTATTTTAATATATGTTTCTTATTTTGCATTAAATTTTATTGTTAGCCACTCTGAAAAATGTATATCATTTTAATAAATATTTATTATTACCATTCATAGTATGCATTAGTATTGGAACAAAATTATTTTTACTGTATTCTTTTTATCATTAAAAAATTCGCATTCTATCAGAATAAAAATTATTATTAAACATTTTACTGTAACTTGTATCGTTTTTCCAAAAATCTTAGTTATTGCCAGTCAGTGGCGTCATTTCTTCAAAATTCCAGGACATTTTCCTAGGTCTTGCAGCAACCCTGAATATCGATATAATAATCATTAAATTTACTAATTAATAAAAAACTTGCTCATTTCAGGAAACATAATAACTAGCAGAGGTCCAGCAACAGCTTACGCTTTCGGATTGGCTATCGCTGAAAAGCTCTTGGACAAAGCAACAGCACTTAAAGTTGCTGAAGCTATGCTTTACGACGGATACAAATAATTTAAAAAAAAAATTGTTCTTGGAGATCAACGATCTGCAGGAAACGATAATCTCGTATTCTAATTTAACCTTATCAATAGTTTTCAGTGATAAAAGTGCTTTATATTCCTTTAATTATTATGAGAGTTCTCTTCTGGTCTTACTTTGTAAGGTATTTTGTTTGATGTAAATAAAGGCAAATGAACGATTGAATTGTATAATTTTTCATAGTATGGATCCGTTTAAATATTTTGAATTTTTTAAACAATTGACTCGAAATATGTATACAGTTTCGCGGTTTTATTATGAACAAGTTTTTTTTTAGTTTCTGCGGATTTAATTAATATGTTAAGTTAAGAAAGATTTGATCAATTACATTACAAGATATTCTTTAATATATTGGCACTATTAAATAATAATAAAGACGGTATTAATCGTTTCATGAACTTTTCTCTAAAGTCCATGCGAATAAATAATTATTCGAACAAAGTTTTATTTTATCTTCTTATAAAAAAAGTTGATTTTTCAGCAGATACGTGAATTCTCAATCAAATAGTTGCATTTTTAATTGAAAACTATAAATATTCAACCATATAGTCGAATTTTCAACTAAAATATATCAGTTTTTAATAAAAACTTATATATTTAAATTTTCAGTTAAAAAAAATTATTTAAAAGAAAAAAGTGATGAATCTGCTATTAGAATATATTAATTTTAAACCAAATAGATGAATTTTTAAGAAGATTTCAAATTTTAACCAATTAGTTTTATTTTCCACAAAAAAGACGAAATTTCAACTAAAATGATGAATTTTTAACTGTAATACTTGAATTTCCTACTAAAAATGGAAGTTAAATTTTTAGTTAAAAAAATTTGTACTAAAAGGATGAAGTTTCAACTGAAATAATCTAATTTTCAACCAAGAAATTAATTTCTACCAATTAACTATCAACTAAACAATTTAATTTTAATCCAAAAAACATGAATTTGTAACTAAAATGATAAATCTTTACTAGCATAATTAACTTTTCAACCAAAAAGATTAGTTTTCACAAATAAGACGAATTTTCAGCTAAAAAAGATAATTTTTCAACCAAAACAGAATAATTTAATTTTGAGTTAAAAAAATTTATGTTCTGCCAAAGAGATGCATTTTCAACTAAAATGGTGACTTTTCAAAGGGATCAGTCGAATTTTAAACCAAAAAGAAGAATTTTTTACTAAAATTATGAATCTTTAACTAGAATAATTGAATTGAAGAGGAATTTTCAACTAAATAAGATCATTTTGAACCAGAGTCGGAATAGTTAAATTTTTAGTTAAAAAATTAATGATCAACTAAACAGATGCATTTTGACCTGAAATGATGGAATACTGAAGTAGAACAGTTACATTTTCAGTTTCAAGAAATTAATTTTCAAAAAAAAAAAAATTTCAACAAAATAGTTTAAAGTTTTATCTGCAATAGTAAAAATTTCAGTAAAAAAATTAGTTTTTCGCCAAAGAAAAAAGGAATTTTCAATAAAATAGCTCATTTTTCAACCTGAGATAACTTTTGAATTAAAATGATGAATCTTCAGCAAAAAAGAATAATTTTTAACAAAAGAGTTTAAGTTTCAACTAAGTAATTAAATTTTTATGAAAAAGATGAATTCTGAACAAAAAACGTAATGACTGATATTTCAACCAAAGTATATTTTTATTTTTAATCAAAAGCAATTGAATTCCATAAAAAAAGACGACTTTTCAGCACAAGTGTTTGAACTCCGCAAAAAAACGGTTGAATCTTTAAAAATGAAAAATTTTCAAACTTCAAGAATGCATGTTTTATTGATTGTATAAGACTAAGATAAAATTCCCTCAATTTCAGATATGAAACTTCTAGATAATCATTAGATATGATCAATCATATTCACAAAATGTCCTCAAGTAGGTGAATAAGTTATGATAAAAGCTAAATTTGCAAATGTACAACAACGGACTTTGTAATTCATTCGGTATCTACCTCTTATCCTCTTTCTGGTCTTCAGACTAAATTTATTTTAAAAACTGTAAAAAAAATCGAATGTCAGGAAAAGATTTTGAAAAATAATTCCAGCTGACAAGTATGATTGAATGAATTATTCCCAACTGTTCAAATCCTTCTTGCGTCAACATAATTAAAATAACAAATTTTTATATTTATCTTTAACAAATTAAGAAAGAGTGATCAATAAAAAATCGAATGATCAAGCCTTTTATCAAACGATATTTATTCTGTTATCAAGGTTTTTCTACTCGTGATAAAAGAAGAGATTATTATGGATAAGATGATTTTAATCGAACCCCTCTTTTTATTCGGGATAGGTTAAAAGTGTTTAACTACGCATTTTAAATTTAGTCTTTCGAAGTTTTTTGGAAGTTACTGTTCAAAAATGTCGAAAACCGCGATTTTGGTTGTGGCTGAAGGTTCCGAAGAAATGGAAACTGTGATAACATCCGACATTTTACGTCGTGCCGGGGTAAGTTTATCAATTTCGGCTTCTGTGTATAAATTAAAATAAACTTTTGTTCCTGATTCTTACCTCATATAAAATAATTTTACATGTTAGTAAAATATCTAAAATTTTTACCACATATGAAATAATTTAACATGTTAGTACAATTTCTAAAGAAAAGTAAAAAATAATCACTATCATTTATTCATAATTTTCGCAATTTTACTTTAGATTTTCAGTTCTTGGGATTCAAAAAGCCAATCTACAAAGACGAATTTTTTAGGAGACAGTTAAATTTTCATCCCGAAAACTTGAATTGTCAACAAAAAAATTCGACTTTCTACCAAAAGAAAAATTTTAAAAACAGTAGAATTAAACGCAAAAAACAACATTTTTAACAATACAGTAGGATCCAGAAACAAACAGATAAATTTTCAATCAATAAAAATGAACCTGAAACCAAATACTTAAATTATCAACTAAAAAATATATTTTTTGAACATAAAATGGAAGTCAACCTTTCCGTTTAAAAATTAATTCTTACCAACAAAAAACCACGAAATTCGAACTAAATAGTTAAATTCCCAACTCAAAAAGACAAACTTTCAACAAACAACATTAATTTTCTAAGGAAAAATACGACTTTTTAACAAAATGATATGAATAGTAAATGGTTGATTTTCTATCTCAAAAAGGATTGTTTTTTACATAACAAATTAATTTTTAGCCAAAAAAACAACGAATTTTCAATTTAAAAAAATTTATTCTCAACTATTCGATTTTTAACTATACAGTTGCTTTTTAAACAAAAGCATCAAATTTCGATCAAAAGAATTGAATTTGTAAACCAAAAAGGCAAATTCCCTAGAAAAAATTGGATTTTTCTACGAAAAGAATAGATTTATCAATCCAAAAAGATTAATTTTCAACAAAAGAGTTTAACCTACTGCATTTCTGATTTGCAATACTGATACAAAAATAAAAAAGATCAGTCATAATAAATTTTCCCGAAGTGTAAAATTGTATTATATTTTGCAATTTACAGGTTCTCGTTACAATCGCCAGCATTGGCAACGATTCTTTCATAAAGTGTGCTCACGGTGTAAAACTAGGCACAGATGCAAATCTCGCAGATGCAGTTCAAGGTACAAGCTATGACGCCGTCGTTTTACCCGGAGGACCTGGATGGAAAAATTTGGCACAAGTAAGTGCAAGCTTTCCCCAGAAAAATAACATAATATTCCTGAAATAGAATCTTTCCACAAAAAATACTATCTAAAAAAATGTCACCTAATGCTTGAAGTTGTTTTACATCTTAAAATTGAAAATTCAAAAATTAAATACGCAAATAATCCCTTTTAACTGTACAGTTAATCTGTTAAATTAAAACTTTCAAATTATCTACTAGATTATTGGGAATCGTAAAAATTGTTTTATCAGCGTTTTCCGCTGAAAATGAGCATTGTTAAAAAAACAATTTTAATATCCAATACCGAAATTTTGAGGATGATTCAAAATTTCTAAAAAATTGTGGTTTTTCTTCAATCGGAAATTAGCATTTTTAAACAAAACTCGTCATCAAGATTCTCAATTTTCAACAATTTCAGATTCTTTTAGCGTTCAACACCGAAATGGATATTTTAAGTAAAAAGTTATTAGATTTTAAAGATTTAAATTTCTTCAAACAATTTGTGTTTTGCGGTTTTTTAAAAACTTTGTTTGTCGAAATTTGACATATTTAAACAAAAATCATTAGATTTTTAAGGTGTATACACTTTTAAAAATATGAAGTTTTTGAAAAGTTTTAGGTTATACATTAACATTTTTAACAGGAAGTCGGGCTCTTTAAAATAAAAATAATTAGATTTCGAAGAAGATTTACAATTTTCTAAGCAGTGTTTATTCGGAGTTTATTAGTATTTTTGTTAAAAAATTATTAGATTTTAAAGAATATTTACAAATTTGAACAACTTTAGGTTACATATGTTGGCGTATTTTACCCGGAATTGGAATTTAAAAAAAATCATACTTAAATCAAATATAAAATATTAAAATATCAAATATTAAAACAATAAAATTTAGAAGCTACGAATTTTGTATTGTGTTTTTCGTCGGAAATTTACATTTTTATTTAAAAATATTTAGATTTCAAAGAAGGTTGATAATTTTTAATAATAATGCGAGGTTACGCTAGCGTTTTATATCCAAAAATTACATTTTTCGACAAAAATAATAATTTGTACCAGATTCAAAATATTTCAACAATTTGCATTATGTTAATGTTTTTTGTTGGAAATTGGTATTTTCGATTAAAAATTCATTTCGGAGAAGATGCACAACTTTATAATATTTTTAGATTATGTTGGCGTTATTAATCGGTTATTTGTAATAAAAATCATTAGATTTGGAAGAAGATTTACAAGTCCCAAAAATATTGTTGAATTTTTTGTATTTTCAATAAAAACTATTAGATTTCAAAGAATATTTACGGCTTTTTAACAACTTTAAGTTACGTTGGTATGCTACATTGGAAATTGTTATTTTAAAATAAAAATCATCCGCTTTAAATCCAATGATTTTTGTTTGAAATAATAAAAATGTACAATGTTGAACAGTTTCGGATTCTGTTACTGTTTTTATTTGGAAATTTAAATTTTAAATTATGTTGGCATTTTGCATCAAAAATTGGTATTTTTAAACACAAATAATTATAATTCGAGTAAGATCAAGAATCTTTGAACAATGTTGAATAATGTTAGTGCTTTTCATTTTGAAAATAAATCAATTTTGAACAGTTGAAAATTGAGGAATATTGCCAGTTAAATTTGCAACTGTTAGAAATTATATTTGTTTCTATTTTTAAGCACTAAACATTGAAAAAAATGAAAATTTGAGAAAAATTTAAAATCGAAGTTTCAACAGTTAAACGTTTTGATAAATTAATATTCAGCCAATGGACTCTCAGTAGTGAATTTATGAGATGAAAAAAATTCCAAACAAAAAAACATTAGACTTCAAAGAAGATTAACATTCTTAAACAATTATTTGTTACGTTATGTTAAAGTTTCTCATCTAAACTTGCTATTTGTTATAAAAAATCATTAGATTTCCAAGAATATTTACAATATTTGCACAATACTGTGGTAAACTGTTGTTATTCACTGGAAATCGGTTATTTCTAACAAATTCGTATTTTTTAACAAGAATTAATCCGTTTTATTTGTCTATACATTGCAAATAAATACTATTTATTAATTTTTAATTCAAGATATCAATTTTCATCAATTATTAATATTAATTAAATTCTTTCTGAAAAAAGTGATTTTCCATTAAGCTACTAGAGAGATCGACAGAAGAATCCTTTTTCAGAAATACACGCATTATTATGCCAGGTGTTACAAGTAAAATTGTTCAAGGAATCTGTATTCTCATCAGAGAAGAATATAGATTCCTTTACTAATATTATTTTATATTTAAAAAAAAATTGTTATTTCAGTCAGCAGAAGTTGGAAGCTTGCTTAAGGACCAGGAATCCAGAAACGGTGTGATCGCTGCAATTTGCGCTGCTCCTGTTGTCTTGAAAACCCACGGAATTGCCTTAGGCAAGCAAGTCACTTCCGTCCCTCTCCATAAGGATAAATTGACGAGCGATTACAAATACGTCGAAGGACAGAAAGTCGTAACCGACGGTACGATATTTCTTTTATTTATTATCGCAATACTTGCTGCTTTTTTAACTAACAAAAATAATTTATGAAATTTGTTAATCTTTAAACAAATTTTCAGGAAATCTCATCACAAGTAGAGGTCCAGCAACCACTTTCGCTTTCGGACTGACTATTGCTGAAAAGCTGGTTGGCAAGGAAGCAGCACTCAAGGTTGCCGCAGCTACACTTTACGAGGGATACAACTAAACTCTAAAATTATTGTTAAATGAAAACAAATAAAATTACTTCAAAAAGTGACTTCAAATTGTGTGTTCTACTTCAAACGAGATATTGAAGTCTCCAATGAAAAGCAATGAAAGCATCAATTGTCAAATACTGAAAAATATTTATTTTTCAATAGTACTCATCATAAATTAAATCAGGGATCAAGTAATAGACGAACGGTCTAATTTAATCTTTAGAATGCCTGTCTTAACAAGAACTAAAAATTATGTCAGTTTATTAGTAGGAAGAAATTAAAACGCCACCTAGATTTACGGCAATCTAAAGATTAAATTGACTTGGATAAAATTCATAAAAAAAAGGATTATATACATTGTACAACTAATAACGTATTACTTGTACTAGTCAGAAACAAGATGTTCCTGCGATCATTTCGCGGGCTTCAAATTGATATTCCGCAGCATGCACAGATCACGTGCAGTTCCTTTTCGTCCCATTGTTGTTTGAATGTCGTACAACCTTAAGAGCAGGTCGGTTGTGAAACATTCTGGCAGTGCTTTAAGAAGACAAGGCACCTAAAAAATCAGAATAAAAATTCATTCGGTTAAATTTTCCATCCTTTTTAATGTATATTTTTATTTTAAAAAACTAAAAACCGGGAAAATGAGAGATTTTTTCACGAAAATAGTGGAATAAATTCTTTTAAATAAAATTAATGTGGGTACTATATTAAAATCAATTGGAAACGCTTCAAATCACTAAATTTCCCATTGAGAATATTGCAGTTTGAACAAAATAGATCAATTTTTAACCAAATAGTTCAATCTACCACTAGAAAGATGAATTTTCAAATAAGATAAATTTTCTACTAAAAAAATCCAATTTTTAACAAAATACATGAATTTTAAACTAAAAAGACCATTATAATCAAACAGTTGTAATTATGAAAAAAATTAAATTTCTATCAAAAGAGATGCAAAAAGTTGCATTTTGTACTAATAAAAATTAATTTATTTTGAAACAAGATGAATCAACTAAATACTTACATCCTCAACCAATAAAAGATTAATTTGCCAGAAAAAAAGTTTCGTTTGAAACCAGAAAAAGATGAGATTTCTATCAAAGGAATAGAATTTTTAACCAAACAAGATTTTTTCAATCAAGAAATAAACCAAATTGTTGAATTTTCTACAAAATAGTTCAATTTGTAACTCAAAAAGACGAATTTTCAACAAAATAGTTAAAGTATCAACCAAAAAGGTTAAGTTTTTAATAATATTGTTCAATTTTCAGCAAACTAATTAAATTTGCAACCAAACCGTTGTCTTTTTAAACAAAAAATACCAAATTCCTACCCAAAGAGATGAATTTTCAACTGGAATAGTTCAATTTTCAGTTGTACAAGTTAATTTGAAACGAAAAAAATTAAATAATTTTCCACAAAATAGTTTAATCCTCAACCAAAAAAGATTAATTTTCCACCAGTTCCATTTTTTACAAATAAAAATTAAAATATTTGAAAACAAGATAAGTATTCAACTAAAATGACGAATCTTCATAATTTTAGTTGTCAAAACATTTTTTTTTAATTTAAATAGTTTGTTGAAAATTATGTTTTCTAGTTAAAAATTAATTGTTTTAAATGGAAATTTAACTCGATGTTTGGTTCACAATTTATCTTCTCAAGTTAAAAATCGCAACTATTTAGTTAAAAATTATTCTCTTTTGGTTGAGAATTCAAATTATTTTGTTGAAAATTCATCTTTTTCTGGCTGAATTTAATTATTTTTTGTATAAAATTAAAATCCTTTTTAGTTAAAATAATAAATTTACCATTTTTCGCGAGAATTAATCATTTTTGGTTGAAAATTCAAATACTTAGTTGGAAGTTGCATTTACTTTTTTAAAAATTCAATTATTTGGTTGACGATTCATCACTTTATTTGACAAGCCTTTTTTTGTTTCAAAATTAAATTATTTTGTTAAAAATTAATATTCTTTTAACTGAAAATTTAACTCTTACATGTTGGGTTAAAAAACTTTCTTTTTAAATTAAAAATTCAAATATTTAGTTTAAAATTCCTGTATTTTGTTGAAAATTCGAATTCTTGGTGACTAATTCCTCTTTTTGGCTGAAAATTCCTTTAAAAATTCAAAAATTTGGTTAAAAAACGATATACTTTGTTAAAAATTCGTCTATTTTAGTAGAAAATTTATCTTTTTCGTTAAAAAGTATTTTTTTTTATTTAGAATTAACTTTCTTAACTAAAAATGTAACTGTTCCATTTTTTGGACGACAATGTATCCCTTTTAATAGATGTTGAATCTTCTGGGTTGAAACTTATACTAATTTGCTAAAAAATAACTTTGATTTTATTGAAAATTAGATTTTTTATTGGAAATTTAATTACTCTATTTTTAGTTGAAAATTGATATGTTTTAGGTGAAAATTCAACTTTATTTTACCAACTGAAAATTTAACTCTGTTATTTTTGGTAGAAAAATGATTTGTTTTAGTTGCAAATTCATGTTTGGATGAAACTTAAATTTGTTTAGTTGAAGGTTCGTTCTTTTAGTTGAAAATTAACTTTCACTATTCCATTTTTGGTGAAAATTTACCACGATTTGGTCAAAAATTCAAATTTTTGGTTGACAATTCATCGCTGCGATTAAAAATTAATTTCTTTGACTGAAAATACATTTCTTTTTAGTTGAAAATTTATTTTTTAAACCGATGATATAACCATTCTATTCTTGCTTGAAAATTTATATTTTTAGTTAAAAATTAATTAATTTTTCTGAAAAATCGTTTTTTATTTGTTTAAAATGTACTTTTTTAAACTGCAATTCGAACTATTCTAGTTTTGCTTTGTAAATTTATCTTTTTTACTTGAAAATTTATGTATTTTATTTAGACTGTATCTTTTTTGGATTTTATTTAAAAAAATTAATTTAGAAATCATACAGTTATTATTGTTATAAGCAAGGATAGTTTAAATTTTAATTAACGCCAATCAAATAGAATTGTATAGAATCCTTCAAAGAATAAAATGAGGCCTTTATCATTAGGATTAATGAAGAATTGTAAACTTTCCCTAAAGAGAAAGCAAAACCTAACACTCTAAATAACTACTGTTAAGTAAACAATTTTAACCTAAATTATTTTTTCTAAAGTACACTTAGAAGTTTTCGTCAAAATTTCTAGAAAACAATAATAGATATATTTTTGTCAATTTGATACATCATTTAAAAGATTGGCGACTTTCGAGATCCTTACAATTGAATTATTTTGCTGAGAATTTGTTTTTGTTAATGTTGATTGTTTTCACCGAGAATTTAACTCTTCTATTTTTGGTTGACAAATCATTTTTTTCGTATGAGAAAAAACATGATTTTGTTGTAAATTGTTTTTTTGTTTGTTTGGTTGATCATTTATTTTTTTACATTTTAACTATTATAATTTCTGTTGAAAATTGATCTTGTTTAGACGAAAATTCATGTACTTTGTGGAGAATGAGTCATTTTTTGGCCTGAATAAGGCACTTTTTAATGCCATTAATATGTTTTCCATTACTCTGACTTATTTTATCAATTAAATTAAGCGTCCTTTCCAATTTGAAGCGATACATTTTTTCACGCTAAATTTAAATAATATAATTATTAATAATAAAAATAGAAAATACGACTTTTTAAATCCTAATTCAAAATGCTCGTAAGTTTTCAATAAATCCTCAAAAAACACATAAAGGTCGAGCATATTCTCATGCTATTGTCCTCAATTTAGAAAACAAAAAACAACCTATTCAAGCAAAAATTATGAATTTTAAACTTACCAATTCTGGGTTCAATCCTTCTAGAACGACTCGCGTCCGATCTTTTCCACATTGCACCATAAATCGCAGAAACTGTAGAATAAAATGCGTTTGTTGCGACACTTCGCCGTTCCTTCCAGCCAGATAAGTAAAATTATTGAAGAGTGTCTTCAAAGCTCCAAGGAGTGGATCCCTCAAAACGATGAGTTTTTGTCCGTTAGTTGGACCTTGAGATTGCGGAGAATTGGATCCAAACATTGGATTTGAATCTCCGGCATCGTTCAGTCTTAAAATCTTATTTGCGGGAACACCGAGTGCGTCCAATTCTTCGGCGTCTAAATCTCGTCGGGTTCGTTTTCTACTATTTCCGTGCTGAGGATTCGTATTGTTATATTCGAGAGTAGAAAAAATGCAATAAACGCACAACTTTGCTAAAATAGACGATTGCGGCTCTACCAGTTCCTCGCTTCTAAAAAAAATATTTTTATTAAATTTATATCCACATGTTCAATTTGTACTCAGTGGTTTAGGGATCCTTTAAAAACTAGGTGAAGTTGAAAAAATGAAAATCAGTATTAAAGGATTCCTCCTTTTTCTCTGGTTTTTAAGAAACTTCCCCCTTTTCTGTTTTTCTACTTAAATATGAACTGAATGGATAGAGTCCAATAAGAAAATCCAAGTATTTTTCGTTAAGATTTAATTATTTTTAAACCCAAAGACGACTACTTTATTTTGGTTCAATAAAACATTTTTTAACCTGGAAATTGAACTATTTTATTTTTGATTGAAAATTGGTCGTTTTTAATTGAAAATTCGCATACTAAATTTGATTGAGGAGTTAACTATATTGTTGAAATTTTTTTTTTAACTTAAAACTTAACTATTCCATTATTGGTTGAAAATTAACTTTTTTGTTAAAAATTCATACCTTTTTGTTGAAAATAAAAATTCTTTGTAGAAGATTTGTCTTTTGGGATTGGAAATTTTAATGCTTTATTGGAAAATTCATCTTCCTGGGTTAGAAATTCTATTATATTCCTAGAAAATTCAATTATTTGACTGAAAATTAAGTCTGGTAGAAATTAATCTATTTGGTATACATATTTTGTTAAAAATCAATATTTTTTAGTTGAAAATTCAAGAATTTAGTACAAAATTTAACTATTTTGTTAAAAATGTTCTTTGTTTCAAATTAATATTTTTTAATGAAAATTTATATATTCCATTATTGGTTAAAAATTGCTCGTATTAATTAAAAATGCAATAATTTGGATAGAAAATGAAAATATATGCGTGTTGTTGTAAATTCATTTTTTTTTTGTAGAAAATTGAATTACTTGATTGAAAATCCCATTTCTTGCTTATAAGATGAACTAATTTGTTAAAAATTGATTTTTAAATTTAAAGATGTATCTCTTTGTTTTAAAATTTAACTATTTGATTGAAAATTTAAAAATTTGGTAGAAAATTGATCTTTTTGGTTTAAAAATTAAACTGATTTGTTGAAAATTAAGTTTTTAGTAGAGAGTTCATATTTTTTGGTGTAAAGTTCAACTGTTTTCTGGCGAATTCGCCCTTTTTGGTTTTGAAATTTATCTCTTTTGATTGAAGATTCAATTTTTTTGTTAAAAATTGGTATTTTTTGGTTAAAATATCAACTATATTATATTTTTCGTTAGGAATTAATGTTGCTTATTAAAAATTCAATTACTTGGTTAAAGGATGAACTTATTTCTTAAAATTTGTGCTGAGTTTTCATATTTTAGGTGATAATTCATCTACATATTTTGTTTGAAAATTAAACTAATTTATTAAATATTTGTCTGTCTGGATTTACAAAGTCGTCCTGTCGGATTGATAATTCTACTATCTACTAAAAAATTCAACTTTTTTTGTTGAAAATTCGTGTTATAATGAAAATTTATCTATTTTGGATTGAAAATTCATTTCTTATTTTGAATGAAAATCTTAAGTTTTTGATATAAAAGTGTTTGGTTGAAAGTTCAACGTTTTCTAAAAAATTCACCTTTTTGTCTTGAAAACGGAACTTTTTTGTTGAAAAAGAAACTGTTTTTGGTTGAAGTATAATCTTTTTTATATAAAAATTCGAGCATTTGTTTGGAACTTGATATCTGTATATTGAAAATTCATCCCTTTTGCTTTAAAGTTTATTTGCTTGTAAATGCAATTGTTTAGTTGATAATTTTTTTTTTTAATTTCAAATGTTGGGTCGAAAGTTTAACTATATGATTAAAAGTTCGTGGGTTTAGATTGAAAATCCATCTATTTTGAAATGAAAATTAATTTCTTATTTGGAATAAAAATTGAAAAATTTTTATATAAAAGTGTTTAGTTGAAAAGTCAACTGTGCTCGATCAATGTCTTTCGACCATTTGGTTGAAAATTTAACTATTAAATTAAAAATAATATTTGATACCCTTAATTTAAACTATTCAGTTGTAAATGCATCTATTTAGACTAAAACTTATTTTTGTGTTTTTATAAAATACATCTCTTTGTGTTCAAAACTCAACTGTTTAAAAAAATCGAATTTTAGCTTAAAAAGACAACTCTTTCGTTGAAATGTTCATCACCTTTGAACTTTTTTTTGCTGAAAATACAATAAATTTCGATTTGAAATCTTAGGTGATTCATATTGAATTCAATATAGTGCCTATAAAATATTGCCCCTCTTCTGAGGGGATTTTTGGATGAAAACAAAAGTGTAACGTAGCTTTAGAACAACCCTTTACTGAATGTAAACTTTAAAGAAATTTATACTCACTGCAACGCATTGTACAAATATTGCGGTACAACATTATTCAAAAGGTCCAATGTACAGTTTTCTATGTCAAAATGGAAGATGGAGAAAGTCAGATCAACGGCTCGATCCAATTCTTCCTGATATTTGTACTTTAGTGTTGCTTTCGCCAAATTAGAAACAAACCAGAGGGAACCGCCGGTATTTAACAAAGCATGAAGACCTTCGGCTGCTTGAATATTTATCCAACCTCGGTGGTGAATCATCCGCCATATCGATTCCAACTGTTCCAATATCGGTTGACGAGAAATAAGGCTAAATATTTTAAGCGGATGTAAGTATAATTATAATTGTTTAAAAATTTAATTTCTAGATGTGCTTACAATATTTTTTAATTATTACTATTATTATTATTATTATTATTATTATTATTACCTGTGGGAGACGGCAAGCACTTTCTTGAATTGAGTTGGTGGACGAACGTCGTATTGCATCTTCCGTATAATTTGAAACATTAATGCAGACCTGAAACCGCAAAACTTTTTGTGATTCGAAAATATTATGAATGCATATGTATAACTTGAAAAACTTATTAAAAACACTTTTACATTTTTTTTCAGTTGATACAGAACTTTAAATAAGTTAATCTTCAAAATTTCAAGTAGTGCTTTAATACTTTCAGCTTATGTTTATAAACTGCAACTAAGTATATTTCTTTTAATAAATTAGAATAGGAACATATTACAAAATTTTCATTAAAAAAATATATATAAAGTGTAAACTGAAATTTTCAATTAATAATGTTTTATTTTTTATCGTTGAAATTTGAATTTCTCCATTTTTGAAGTTTTAAATTTCAAATTCTTAGTTTGTAAGGCTTCACTGGCGCGGTTCAATTCAGAAAAGTATAAGATGTAATTTTAAATTGGACATTTCCTGAAGCTTCAATTTTAAAGCGTACGTCGAGATGTTAACCACAACATATCAAAGAAGTTCACAAAAAGATACAAATATTTTCTTAAATTTCAAATGACTTCACAAAGAATATAAGGATCGCAGAAATACTTAAAAATATTTCAGGCAGATTTCACGAGTTCAAAGATTTCATTAAGATTTAGCAAACATTAAAAAAATTTTTAATTCAAAAAAGATTTCTGGATTTAAAGGATTTTACAACAACTTCAAGATTTCACTCGGTGTTATTTCGTACACATTACACAGTTCTTTAACTTTGAACTACTTTCAAAGATTAAATCTGCTTTCCTAAAAATTAATTTTTTCGGTTCAAATTTCGTCATTTTATTCGAAAATTTAGCTGCCGTATCAATTCGGGACACATATAATTATTTTACCTTTTTTAGCTTTCTAATTAAAGCCAAAAAACTGACTGGGATACACAAAAAATTCTAATAAGTTTTTTTTATTTCTCTTCACTTATCAGTCAAAAGGCATTCTAAAGCGCATTCCCTAAAAAATTGTATTACTAAATTCCAAAAACTGACTGACAGAGCACGAGTTAAATGTGCCCGCGAGGCGGACAGATTTTTTATTTAATATATATCAAATATTCAATTTTTCGTTTATAATTCATCTTTTTTGCTTGAAAATTACAAAATTTTGTTAAAACTTGAATTGCTTTGTTAAACATTCATTTTTCGGTTGAAAATTTGTAATTTTAGTTGAAAATTCATCTCTTTTTGTTGAATATGCAACTAGCTGAAAGTTAACTTTTTTGTTCGAGGATTCAACTATTTTGTTGAATATTGATCATTTTCATTTTTAGGTTTGGGTGACTTGCTCCTTTTGACTTAAAATAAGAACATTTTTAGTTTAAATATCAAAGCTATAAAATTTTTCGTTAAGAATACATCTTTTCGGTTAAAAATAAAAAATTTGATTAAAAGCTAAACTCCTTTCTTAAAAATCAATTTTGTTTGTTGAAAATTGATATTTTTTAAATTAGTTAAACTCTTTTTTAGTCAGAATAAAAATGTGTTTTATTTGATATATCAACTGTTAAATTGCTCGTTAAGATTTCATCTTTTTTGGTTCAAATTTACGAAATTATGGTTAAAGTTGAACCGTTTCCTTAAAAATTAATTTTTTGATTAAAAATTGGTCATTTTAGCTGAAAATTTACTTGTATTAATGCAACATGCAACTGGTAGAAAATTAATCTTCTTTGGTCGAGGATTCAACAATATTTTTTAATAAAAGTTCGCTATTTTAATTGAAAATTCATCTCTGTAGGAAAACATTTTTCATCTTTATTTTTTCAAAATACAACTGATTGAAAACTAATCAATTTGTATGATGATTCAACTATTTTGTTTAAAATTTTTTTTTTATGAATTCAACTCTTTTTGATTTAAAACAGAAATAGTTATAACTCAAACTATCGACTATAACATTTTTCGTTGAATACTCATATTTTCTCGGTTAAAAATTCAACTATTTGGTTGAAAATTAATGTTTTTGTTGAAATTGTGATATAACATCTTAATTTTGAACATAATGTCTAAAAAAAATTTGCAATTAAAATTGCAATGATGGAATTGTGATAAAATAAGTAACCTTCTAAATTCTTCTTTGTATTGTATAACAACCTATTTACAAGACATTTTCCGAATATTATTATGATATCAAAGTGATGCATGTTCCTCCTTCAAAATTAAAAAAAAAACGAAACTTTTAAAAGCGAATGAACTTTACCTTTCCTTAAAAGAGGATTCCTGTGTCTCCTCAGCTGTCCCAGGAGTCAGGAACTGCTGAACCATATTCATGGGCTTGAGAAGTGCATCCTGATGAGTGATGCTCATATGTGCGCATAGCCAAGTAGCAGCACAAACCGGTAAACAGCAAACGCCATTTCTCAATCTGTCCAGGGCTCTCTTAACATCTCCAGCACTCAAACCACCACTCTCCCATCCAAACAGTAATTCCTTCACAACTCCCATTGCCGCCAGACACGTTTTGTCCCAATTGACGGTGCTCGTCATAAAATCAGCTTCACCAGAATTAATTTGTTGCAAAAGAACATCGACCACTGCAGGGTCGATCGTTTGGAGGAGCTTATGTGGAGATTTCGGCTTGCCACGCTCTGGCATGCACTCGCGAACCCACTGTTCAAAAAAGGAATCTCCACCTTCTTCTAAAACCTCAGATCCATATGTCTGCACAATGGAATAGAGCATCAAGAAAGTCATATCGAATAGCATTGCTCGCGAGGATGGACTACCCGGGACCGGTTCATTGACTTGATTGCTGTACTCGTTGAATTTGATCATTTTCGAGACGAATGCTTTCAGTTTTCCCTCCACAGATGCGACGGCCATTATCAGGTCGAAAGTCTTGCCGGTGTGGATTTGATTCAGCATATTCAAGAGGGCTTCGCTTCTTTTCGAACAATCTGCATTGAGCGATTTCAGAAAACCACTTAGTGTATGCTCGGCGCGCAATATCACTTTGGGAATTGCAGTAGTTGCAGCGACTGAAGGTTCGAGTTTGTGCAAAGCTACCGTCAGTCCTTCCCTATAAAATAATTCAAAACAATGGTCTTAATTAATGATTTGCCTCAGAGGTAAATAGCCAAGGGGCTAATTATTTCTGCAATTTGCCCCAACTTCTGATATAGCTTGTCTCCCTCGCCCTTAACAAAAAATATTATAGGGAAATAATGTTAAAATATCGAAAGAATTGATGCCTTACCTCCGACTGCTGAGTTGTTTATTCTGCTTTTCAGTGACCAAATTGACTTCTTGCAATTTGTTTAACATACACTCGACAATATTGCACAAATACGTGGCATCAATTTCATCCAATAGGGGCGTGTAGTGTAAAAGAAGTTCGAAAGCATCCAACACATCTTGCGAATACTTAAATTTATCTTCACTATTGTTCAAAGTATTTGCATGAAGTTCCTTTAAAATGAGCGGCACCTTCAAGAAAATGAAAGCCCCCCAATGCGGTTCGTTCAACGATCCAGTGACAGTGTGAAGACTCATTAAACTCGCACGAATAAGTTCACAATAAAGTCTCGCATTTGTGTAGTTTTTGAGCCTCTGAACCATTAAAAGTTGACTAACGAAGGTAGCAGTTTCAGTACCGGAATTTAAAGAAAGCTGAACGGCCAACAGAGACTGCAAACAATGCGTTATTGGCTCCATATCTGTTCTCGATGAACGCGGGGTCAAATTTTCGATTTCAAGATTGCACAGTCTCTTCAGGGTATCCTCGATTGAAATTGAGGATTTCACATTATTTGCTCTTTGGAGCACTTCAATCTCTTGGCATTTCTTCACAACATCTGCGTAGAGATCTAAAGAGAAGTTGGGACATAATTTAATAAAGTTATATTTAAATTAAGATCCAGAATAAAACAGGGTGGCCTTTTTAATCGAGGAAAAAAATGCCGCGTCCTTTCCCGATTGGGAGATTGCAAAAATTAAAGCACTAAAAATGGAAGCTTTTCAAGAAAACAATTTTAAATTAAATGCCGTGAACATAAAAATAAAAAAATGTAACTTCTATAAATTAAACAATTCAAGGATTTGTGGTTAAAAAAATATAAATCCACGCCATCATGTTCAGTTATCTAAGATGAAGAATCAATTTGTAAATATTCAAAATTATCTCATTGTAAGAAATTGGTAGATAGAAACATGAAAAATTAAAAGATTAAAATTTGCTTGACTAAACATTTTTTAAATTAGAAGTTAAACTACTTTAATATAAATTTATTTCAAATTACAATTGTAACGATCCAAGTCAGGCGGAACGACTGAAAAATCTCTAAAAATAAAATTGCGAACATTATAAAATATCGGACACCAAAATTGCCGATACATGGAAATTTCAGACTTTATAAAACTCTAAAATCTAAACACTTTAAAAAGTTATTTTAATAATAAATAAATAATAAAAAGTAAATATGTTCATTTAATAAAATGTAATTGATTATTTTATTAATTAAAAATTTCATAATTGTTCAGATCCAGGAATTTGATAATTAGTGAATTTCATTATGGCCGACAATTCAAGAAATTCAGAAATTTTAAATTTTTTTCCACTTCTAATTTCGGTTTAATTATATTTCGAATATTTTCTATTTCGCGAATATGTTTCCAGAGGGAAATGTTATTTTTCGCGATTTTTCAGGCATCTCTAAAAATGCATCTCTTTTGGTAGAAGTTTGATCTTTTTCGGTTAAAAATGCAATTTCTTGGTTAAAAAATCAACTAATTGGTTCAAATTTAAACTACGTAATTTGTTAAAAATGCATTCTTTTGTTTGAAAATTCATCTGTTTTAGTAAAAAAACCTTTTTTTTAGTTAATAATACAACAAATTGGTTCAAAAATGATCTTTTCTGTTGATTCAACTATTTTGTTGAAAACTCGTAGTTTTTTATATAATTAATTAATTTTTTTATTAAAAATTAATACATTTTTTAGTTGAAAGTTGATTATTTTAACTGAAAATTTAAATTTTTCATTTTTGGTTGAAAATTGATCTTTTACAGCTGAAAATTCATATCTTTGGTTCAAATTTGTATAAAACTAAAAAAACAAATATTCAATCTTTATTGAAATTTTTTTTTTAATTCAACTATCTGGTTGTAAATTTGCCTTCTAGACGTAAAAATACATTTGTTCTGGAAGAAATGAATATTTTCTGTTTGCTAACAATTAATCTTCTTGGGCTGATTTTACCATTTTTGTGAAAAATGGTGATTATTGATGTAATTAAATTGTTTTTGATTATAAATTAAAATATTTTTTAGTTGAAATATCAACGGCTACATTCCTTATTAGGCATCCGTTTTATTCGCTTAAGATTAAAAACTTTAGTTTAAATTGTTCTATTTTGTTAAATTGTTGTTGTTGAAAATTAATATGTTTAACTGAAAATTGAACTACTCCATTTTTGGTTGAATATTGATCTTTTAAAGCTAAATATTCATATATTTTGTTCGAATTAGCTTAAAACTATAAAAAGTAAATATTCAATCTTGGTTAAAAATTGATTTTTTTTTGAAAATTCAACTATTTAGTTGTAAATTCGCCTTCTTGGGATCTGATTACAATTGTCTTTTTAGAAATTAATTAAGTTTGTTTCTTAAAACTTCATCTTTTTTGGTTGAGTCTACTATTTTCGTGAAAAATCGTCATTATTGATGTAAATAAATTGTTTTCGATCGTAAAATAAAACATTTTTTTTAGTTGAAATATCAACTATTACATTTTTTATTGAGAATTCATATGTTTTGGTTAAAAGTTAAACTACTTTGTTAAAAAATCATTTTTCTGGTCGAAGATTCATAACTTTAGTTGAAAATGATCTCTTTAGTTGAAAATTTTACTATTTTGTTAAATTATTGTTGTTGAAAATTAATATGTTTAACTGAAAATTTTACTACCCTACTTTTGGTTGAAAATTGATCTTTTAAATAAAGCTGAAATTTCATATATTTGGTTCGAATTTGTTTAAAACTAAAAATTTTAATATTCAATATTTGTTGAAAATTGATTTTTTTTTGTTGAAAACTCAACTACTTGGTTGAAAAAGTAACTACTTTTTAAAAATGCATTTTTTTTTAAATTGAAAACTCATAATTATGGTTGAAAGTTCATCTTTTTGGCTGAAAATTGAACTATTTTAATTATTTTACCCATTGAATTCTTAAAATTAAAATTGATAAATTGCTTAATTTCAAAACGATTCAGAACCATTTCGTAAAATTATTTAATGTTCAATTCATAATACTGGAACTACAGTTGAATTTTTTAAAGTCATTAATTAAATTATGTTTACAGTTTATCAGCTATCAGTTTATGCCAATCTCTTTTTATTTGTACTTGTTTAAGTCTTCTTCTATTTTAGGAAATTAACTGAACAAAGAGTAAAAATCAAACTCATTTCAAATTGCATTATAGCACGTAATACAAAGTTTATGATATTTCAAATGATTGTATTGATTTTTCTTCTACAAATTTGTAAAATTTCCGATCAAGGAATAAATTTACTGTTATATCCCGGTTTAGTGGCCACCCTGTAAAACCAGATTAATTCAATTCAGTTTATTCTTCTAGACTGACCTTTATCGTCGTGTTTCGCTAAGTACATCATTGCGCAAATGAAATCGGAATTGAGCATTTCTTTCAGAATACTGGCAGGTTTATCCATCAGCTCCGATGGCTGTGGAATCAGTGGATTGCTTTGTGGAGATTTGGAAAGAGCTTGCAAATAACATTGCAACAACCATTGTACGACAGACAATACTGCAGCGGCTAAAAGATCTTCTTCGGGTTTCCCTCGGCAAGTTATGCCGATGTGAATTGTTTCTAAGAAGTTCAGAAGACTTAGAATACAGTGGGGTTTTTGAAAAGCGTCGTATTTGCTAATACGTTGCAAGACAGCAGCGTAAGAAACGAGCTGAAAAAAGTATTTTGTGTTTCTTTATAAGTGTATCTGACAAATTTAAATAATTGAAGTAAATCAAACGGAGTGTCTATTCGGCAGATGATTTCAAATTTTCGGTTTTCAACACGGCCAATTTTTCATTTTCCCCGTCTGGGAGTTATACCTCTTTTTGAAATTCCCATGTCTTAACTCATAATTTCAAATAATTTAGAAAAACCCCTATTCTAAATCAGAATCATAATTCTTTTAGAAAATTCCATGTTCTAGAGCTGAGTTATAATCTTGTTTCGCAGATTCTTTGATACAATTCAGAATAATATATGTAATTATTTTGAAAAATGTCGTACTCCAACTCAAAATTAGACTTTTTTTTCAAAAATTCATTATTTCTAAGTCAGAAGTATATTTAATTAGACTTATTTAAAACCATTAATAACTCAGAATTATAATTACTTCGGAAAATTCGCTGAAACAACTCACAATTATGATTCTTAAAAAAAAATCCATTTTAAAAGTAACAATTATAATAATTATTTTAGAAAATTCCCTTTTTAAATGCAGAATTATAGATATCTCTTCCAAAATCCCCTATTTCAAATAATAACTAGTTTTTTATATTTTAATTTTAAAACGCAAATATTTCTCTTTGATTTCAAAAAAATATATATTTACGAGTTTCAGAGAATTTAAAGATTTCAAAAGATAAACAAATTGTAAACAACAACCCTTATTTTATCGACGTTTTCGACCATAAATTCTCTTTCATTATTCATTTTGTAATTTGTTATTAAAAATATAAACAATTTAACAATCCATTATTTACTAAATTGGTAAATAATAAGTTTCAACATTTTTGAAACAATAATTAATAATTTCGAATTGAAAGCGTTTTAAATCAAATATATAAATTTTAAAAAAAATAAATAAAGAAGGAAATATAATAAAAGCGGTTAAAATTTAATAATTTTAAACTGAAAGTGTTTAAAGTTGAAAAATTTTTAAACAGAAGCTTTAAAAATTGACAAATTGCAGAATAAAATGTTGGAAATTCAACAAATTTATTAGAAAGGAGTTGAAATTGTATTATCTGTACATCAAAGCCTTCAGCATAAAAAAATGTATTATTAATTAAAGAATCTCGAAATTGAATCATTTAAAAAATACATCAATTTCAAAACATTGAAACGTTAATTATTTGAAAATTGAAAAATAAATTAAATGAATTAATTCGCCGTCGTTTTACTTTTAAAAATGGAAACCTTTTTATTATAAACCTTTAAAATTTAATTAATCTGAAAAAACGTTCAAAATAAAAAGTACGTTAAATGGGAAACATTAAAAATGAAATAGTTTCTACTGCAGAACGTTGAAATTTATATGAATCCGAACCTAATTTCAAATGGTCAATTATAATTTTTTTGATTTAACCATTTAAATTTTAATTGCAAAAATAAAAACTTATAAAAGGAAAATTTAGCGTTTAACATGAAAATTCAAAACTCTAAATTTGTCAGGCAGCATAATTTTTGTGTGTTTTGATTTTAAACAACGCAATTTTTAACTTTTAAATTTTCAATCATGTAATACTTAACACTTTCTTTATCATTAACGTTCTTTTTTTTAAATTTTCCAATCAAATATTTTTCAAGTTTAAATGATTAATTTTATAATACAAAATTATTAAATTAAGAACTGACTATCAAAGCTTTTAAAATGAAATTTTGAAATATTTCATAGTCGAATTGTTCTGACATTTTAATTATTTGAATTTGAAACTACAATATTGTAAAATTCATAATTCAAAAACTCCAAAAATTAATCTAAAAATTAATATAAGAAAAAACTTTAGTTTCAAGGCCTCAAAGATTAAACTGCTTTAAAATTGCGCATTGAAAACTATAATTTTAAATAAAAATTATAGAAATTGTAAAGACATGCAAAATTTAAAATATTGTAAACCTTTAAAGTTTAATTATTCTAAGCATTTTGAAACTTATATTATATAATTTTAGTAAAATCGAATAGAAAATCCCGATCAGATAGACACTCTGTCCAATAATTATCACATTAATTACCTGAGAACTAAGCGAATGTTTTAAGTAGGACAACACTAAGTAATTTGGGCCAGGACCTACTAAGGCCTGTTGCAGTATACAATCGGCTAAATTGTACACGTCGCCACTCACACCTCTTGGTAAGATCTAAGAAATCGGCAAAATAAGAAGATTAAGTTCAGTTTTATGTGAAGTATTTTTTATAAATAAATTGATTATCATTGTTATCTTACTGTTTTAATGTTGATGCCCCATTGTAAATCGCTCCAGCGTTCGCGCCATGCCCTGAGTAAAAGAGCTTTGAGGCTGCTGGTTTTGCTAGTAACTTTGTCCATGGTCGAGAGCGTATTACACATGTTGTTTCGCTAAGTAAAGCCTGCAAATTAAATTTTCAAACTTTCACTATAGAGTACATCAACAATTCTTGAAATTGAGAATTGAGTTAATAATATTTTTCCCCCCTTAATTTTCACTTTCATTATTCATTCCCAAACGCAAAAAAGCTTGGATTTCAATATATTCTCCATATTATATATTACACAGGCTACCCAATAATAAATTATTTAAACAATTATGTTTGTTAACTTACATGAATTATTACATCACTAAGTTAAAAGTGGATATAAGGTTAAAATTGTCGGAAATAACTGCAACATTTTAGAAATTCCCGGAACTTTCTAACATTATTCAAAGAGAATATTATTAAAAATAATATTAAACTGCTTAAACATTTCTTTTTCTTAACTTAAATTAATTATTACCTCACACTCAGTGAAAAGTGGACTAAAAGTTAATTTTTTTAGAAAAAACTGCAACTTTCATTTTGCAAGTTTGCATTTTTCTAAGAAAATATTATTATGAATAATAATAAATGTTTCTAACAATTGTTTCGGAAAACCGCGACTTTCTAACTCTATTCTAAAAGAAAACCACTGAAAACAATCATAAATTCATTTAACTAATTTTGTTAACATATAATAAAGTAGTATTTTACGCATTAAAAACAATTTGTATTGAAAAAAACGGCGAAAAGTCATAATATGCGCCAAAAATAAACAAAAAAATAATTTTTTACTTGTGGGTTTTTTGGAACCTATAAAACAGAAAAACGCATTCTTTTATTGTGGATCCAAACAAATTTGCGGACGATATGCATTAATTTTTTTTAAATCCAAGGCATATTTGGACCACCATTTGTCTATGAAGCCCTACGATAAAATTCACGTACCTTTCCATAGGCTTTTTAAAAATACATGTAAACATTTAATTTAAAAATTGATATCTCCTACTATTGATTTTGGAGATAATTAATTAGGGTTGCCTATAAAATGGAGTATTATATAGCTAAATCAATTTCCGACATAAGATATTTATTTCAATAGGTTTCTTTCAAAATCCACTCTTTTTATTAAAACGACGTTATAATTTTTTAAAATGAATTCCCTGCATTAAAAGACCATTTAAGCCAATTAGGTTAATATTACATCAGTATCAGATGGGTTTTCTTAGTTTGAATTGGGTTTTCGATTTAAAATCTATATTTTTAAGCTAAAAGCTGATCATTTAAACAATCTAAGTTTTGAAATATATAAAAAGGAGAGAGCCATAAAACTTTTATATTTCAAATAATTCTGAATTTTTATATAATTAGCTAAGAATGTTAAAAACTCCATTTATCCTTATATTCAAATAATTTAAGTAATAAAAAAATGAAAAACTTATTACCAAAAAAGTAAAACTAAAGAAATACAGTAAGTAAAACGTCAACTATATTTATTTCAAAAATATTAATTTAATTTTGTTGTGCAATTTCAAAGATTTAAAATTGAAACCAACAAATTTCATATATTATGGGGGAAAAAAACAAAAGCATCTTAGCGAACTAACTTTATCAGAGTATCCAGCGATTTTTAGGAATGAAATTCAAGGTCTTTTTCAGGTTTTCCAGGTAAAAACTCAAGTTTTTACAGGCCTCCTTTTTTACACCCAATAATGAAATAACCGTTTGTTATAGATGTAAAAATGAGCCATTTCATTTTCTAATGGCTAACAATTTTTAAGGAAAGCAGAATCATAAATAAACAAGTTCTTAATTTTTGAAATCCTTGAAATCTTGAAATTTCCGAGCAATTTCTTTTACATATTTTGACAAATTTGTGAAATCTTACATTGAAATTTTTGCATTGTTTTGAAATCTACAAAAAATATTTCTAAAATCTTTTGTATTCATTTGAAATCATTAAAATATTTTTAAACTGTTTAAAAACATTTAAAATCTAGTTTGCTTTAACCTTTTTAACCCTAGAAGGATAGAGATGAGTAAATCTTACTAACAAACATATGTATTTTTAATAGCTTAGTAAAAAGCCCTATATTTCTAGGGTTAAATTCTTGAACCCTCTCAAAAGTTTTAAAATCTTTGGAAATGTTCGAAAGCTTTGTGAATTATTTAAAATATTAGTGAACTATTTTCAAATGTTTGAAATCTTTGCAATCTAGAAATGTTAAAAATCTGTTGAAATATTTGTGAATTATTTTCTTAAATCTTTCTTTGTAAAATCTTTTTTATTCGTTGAAATCATTAAATTATTTGAAATCTTAGTGAAATCTTTTCAAATCTTAGAAATCCTTTTTAATATTTTAAATTTTGTTGAAATTTTAGTAATGTTTTGTAATCTGTTGTGCACTCAAAAATCGAGTGGAAAATTCCTCAACAAATCCGTTTTATGGCCATGGCTCATTCTAATTCTGACACTGAATTAACATCAACGTTTCAACTTATAATTTGTATAATTTGTAAGTTACATATCTCGAAAAAATGTATACTTTAACATTGTCTATTAGCGGAAGCGAAATTAAAAACTGATAGAATTATTTAAAATACTAAAGTCTGTTCATTGCAAACTATAAAATACTTTGAAAACTCTACAAAAAATGTCTAGACAACTCTTTGTTTATTCTTTAATGAGTAAACTATAAATTATATCACAATAAATAAAAAAGCATTCATTTGCATGTTTCCTTCTAAATGAGATTTTCCTTTCATAATAGTCTAAAATATTTATATTACTTTTGACATTTCAATAAAATATCTGGTTTAAAATAAAAAATTAATTAAAAGTTCTGGTGAAAAATTTAACGAGATTTGCAGGTTTTCAAGGTTGAAAAAGAATTCAAGAAGAATTCCAGGTTTTCAAGGTCGCTGGAAGCCCTGAATTTAATATTATTAGTTGCAAACTGAGAGCTGACCATCAAGATTAAAACATTTTAATGTGCAGTTTTGAAAGATTTAAAAAGGGGAAGGTCATAAAACTTTTATAATATTTGAAATTATTCTGACTTATTATACAACTAACTAAGTTTAAAAACTCCAATTATGCTTAAAATTAAAAAGTTGTAAATTTAAAAGATTCTAGCCCTTTAATTATTTTTACTAAAACTAATAACAGAAATCAAACATATTAAAGGCTTTTTCTTTATCTCAAGTATTTTCAGTAATGAAAAAATTAAAAACGTATTACCAAACAAGTAAATTAAAGGAATATAGTAAGTAAAACTTCAACTATATTTATTTCAAAAATATTAGTTTTCAATTGCTAAATTAATTTTGTTTTTCAGGATTAAAGGTTTAACATTGAACCTAAAACATTGCATATATATTCAAATGAACACTATATCAAAGATAGTTTACTATTATAAATATCTTGGCTATTATCTTCCTTTTACTTAATGCGCTTCTAAACTTTAAATAATACAACGTACCAATGAAAAAACGGAGACAAACAAAAGCATCTCTGCGAACTAACTTAATGCTGCGAAGAGAATGTATTAAATTTGAACAATTGTGGATTATTATTATTATTATTAAATAATATTTTTCATTTTTCCCAACTGTTTTAAATTTACATAAGTTCCATAAATTAATTTGCTACTTATCTGGGCGACCAGAATAATAGATACAAAGATTAAATTATATAAGAAAAATAATTAATGACCTTCTGGATGATTAACAGTTGACTAACTTTTTATTCCGAAAATATTGAATTACAAACATTTCAAAATTTCAGATCTTATGGAATACAATTTAGGTACTTACTGTCTGAGTAACCCGAATTAGCAAATTATTATGAGTTATTAAAGTAGAAAGAAAAAAAAATTAAAACGTATAAAAAGCTGTGTGGTCTAGTAGTAAAATATGAATTAAAATATAATTTTTACCACTTTTTGAACTGTCTTGGTATTTCTAAAAAAAATTAACCTACTTTACTGATACTTAACAACTGGTTAAACGTGAAAATTTTAAGCTAAATTTTATATTCAGAGGATAAAAATACGTGGCAGGGTCCATGGATCAAATCATGGAGACAGATAACTATAGATTCCACCCTAAATTTCGGAATAACATAATGTTTTATTTTCGTAACTAGAGAAAAATATATATAAACAATATATTAGGAAGAATGATGCAATAAGAAATGCAGTTCAGTAACAAAATGTAACATTATTTAGCAAAACGAACAAATCTGTTTCAGAGATATCTAACCTCAAAACTCTGAAGAAGTTTCTTTTTCAAATATAAGCTATAACGATAAAGCAAGAAACTTACCAGCTTTCATATTTGATTAATAATAGGCGCAGTTTTACGGAGAACATATTTTCCATTTGTTTTTATACATTGAAAAAGCACATTCGGAGCAATAGAAAATACACGAACACTTCAAGCATCGTTTTCAACAAACGCCATCTTGTTTTCCGAACGCTGTTTGGGGCGTGTGGCGGGTGAGTGATGGGGGGAAAGTAAACCTTTAACCAATCAGTTGACACTTTGGAAATCGGCAAAGCCAATGAGAATACGGCGGTAAATTTAAATTAATAATAGCAAATAGGCGCACATGTGTTTGACAGTTGTGCACGCATGTATACGCTTTTTAAGGTTACAACAGTTTTTGTTGATAATATTCAATAATAACTATAATTAATTGTAATAAATGGAGTTCCCCGATATTCCAGTGATAAAGTCGCCTTTTAAGAATAGAGAAGATATAGAGAATGAATTTAAGAAAGACTTTCGAAAAATAAAAAAGTCTGGAAAAAGTCTAGAAGACTCAGAAATTGAGGTTACTTTTTAAAATTTGTAATGACCTTTTTGTTTATTTTGGTTTATTGGGTTAGAAAATTTCTATTGCAGGAGGAATTGGATATTTTAAGAAGGTGGTTAAGTACTGCGCCCAAAAATATTGTTTATAGGGTTAATACATCATTAACAAAGAATAATGATGTTGTTGATTGCATAAAAAATAATCTTCAGATGGTAAGTTTATTTACATTTTTTAAATAGTATTTCCCACTAAAGATAGAGAACCCAACAAAAAAAATCAACTTGTTGTGGTTGAAAAGGCTACTATTATATTTTTGGTTCGGAGTTCATCTCGTTTAGTTAGTAATTCTGGTATTTGTTTGAATTCGGTTGAATTCGGTTAAAAATGAACTTTTTTGGAAAAATGTTATATTTTTTAGTTGAAAACTCAACCGTTGTGTAAATAATATATCCTTTTGACTTTAAAATTCAACAATTTAGTTCAAAATTGACGTATTTTGCTGAAAAATTCATATTTTCTGGTTGAAAATCTAACTATTTGGTTAAAAATTCATCTTTTTCATTTGAAAGTTCAACTAGTTTGTTAAAAATTGATCTATTTCTAAGACTCGCCTTCTGGTTTAAAAATTTAGCTATTCCATTTTTAGAAAATTGATCTTCCGTTTTGAAAAATCATTTTTAATTAAAAATTCCTTTGGTTAAAATGTACACTTTTTTAATAAAAAATTTAAGTTTTTGGTAGAAAATTGCCTTTATTGTCATAAAATCATATTTTTGAGTTGAAAATTTAACCATTTTATAGATAATTAGTTCTTTTGAAATTAACATTGAACAATTTTGTTGAAAATTCTTTTATTTTTTGTCAATAATTAATCTTCTTGGTAGAGAATTGACTTTTTGTTTTTAAATTAATATGGTTTAGTTGATGGTTTAAAGATTTGGTAAAAAATTAAACACTTCGGTTGAAAATTAAATTTTTTTTTTCGTATTTTTTTTTTTTTTGTAGAACAATAATCTTCTAGATGTTTAACATTAACTTTTTTGTTGAATATTGATAGTGTTGAAAATCAATTTTTTGAACTACAAGTTGAACTTTTCCATTTTTGGTTGAAAATTGAACTTTTTACTTAGAACTTCAACTATTTGGTTAAAAATTAATTGTTTTCTTGATTATTCATCTTTTTTGTTTAAAAATCAATTTTTTTTTGGTTAAAAATTCAACTATTTTTAGAAAATTCATATTTTTTGCTTAAAAATTTTACTCGTTGTTTAAGAAATAAGCTGTTTTGATTGAGGATTCAACTATGTTGTTAAAGATTCGTCCTGTTTAGTAAAAAATTAGTCTTCCTTGTTTAACATTCATTTTATTACTTTAAGATTCATCTGTATCGTTGAGAGTTTGTTTTATTTTTGAATTGAAAATCAACTTTTTGAACTACAAAATTTAATTTTCCATTTTAGGCTGTAAAATGATTATTTTAAAATAAAAATACAACTATTCAGTTAGAATTAAACTTTTTTGTTGAACATTCATATTTTTGTAGTGAAGTTTCAACTTTTTAGTATAAAATGTCTCGCTTTTGCTTAAAAAATCAACTGTTTTGTTGAAAATTTTTCTTTTAGGGTTAAAAATTAATTATAGGTAGATATATATATATATATATATATATATATATATATATAAACATTAATTATATGCGTTAACAGTAAATAAATGGCAAGTCTCAATACAAGAATAAAATATTGCATTTTCTTCACCATTGCAGCAAATGAAACTAAAGGGGCATTTTCGTCCACTTCCAGCTATCAAAACATTTAAAAATGTATCGGAATTAATTATTGTCAATACTTGGGATGATGACATTGAACTGGACCTAAAAATTCAGTCGAAAGAAATTATCGTTGACGCAAAATGTGGAGAAGCAGTAATTCGAGGGGCAAATGTTTTTGCTCCTGGCATAGTTGGAATGCCTCATGGTTAGATATTACCTTTTAATAATTATAATTCTTCTAATAATAGTACATATTAAATGCCGCAATACATTTTATGGATGTCTAGCGAAATTTAATTACAAATTCCCGATCTTCTCTTGTGACATATCAATTTGGCACGCCATTATTAGTTAAAAAGGTACTAAATATAGTAGAAAAGTATACAAAATTTTAAAAAATGTTTAGCGTAAGTTTTAAAGAAACAACTTTTTTTAAATAAATGTTTTTTTCATGTTTTAAATCATTTTGATTGAAAATAATACTTTTTCTTTCACAAGATATGACAGATAATATAAATTAAAGTTTTAAAATAAAAAAAACGTTTATCTAGAGACCTTAACGAATTAATTACGTATTAAAAAAAATTAAACTCTAAAAAATACCAAAAGTGTTCTGAAATATTTTTTGGGATTCAATAGTTTTAAATTTAAAATACTGTATTGTAATGTATACAGTGAAAAAATAAAAAATAGACAAAAACAATCATTTTTATGTTTCAATTCTCCCGTAAATGCTCCTGAAAGTTATTCATTCGAAATTATTCTAAAACATGCTTTGATTCTTCAAAGTACCTTTCAATTCAAAACACGCTTGATTTCCAACTACATACTAAAAACTTTAGAGCGAATTTAGTTCTTAAAATCTTGAATAATGCTAAAAAATATTTAATATTCCAAGATAATCCCGAAAAAAGATTTAAGTAGAAAGAAAAAAAAATTAAAACGTATAAAAAGCTGTGTGATCTGGTAGTAAAATATGAATCGAAAATATCATTTTTTTCATCATTTTTTGAAATTTCTATAAGTACATATTTTCAATTATTAAGTTTTATTTATGCAAATCTCTACATTTTCCGATAATCTAAACGTGACGTGATCTTGTTAAATCACTGATGTTTATATTTTGAAAAACTATTTAGAAGATCGAAACACTTTACCCAAGGTTTTATATATTTTTTCTTTCTCCTTAATCAATCAACAAACCTAGAAAAGCAAATCATTCTTTGAAGTATTTAAAAATTAAAATCGTTGAAATCATTCAATTCTTGTGAATAAATTTTTGGAAATTTCATTAAAGTTTTATAAAATCCCGGAAATATTTTAAAATATCCTAAAATCTTGATAAAATTACTAAGTATTAAAAAAAAAATAAATTTATAAAATGTCTAAAAATGTTTAAAAGCTTTTGAAATACGTTGAAACATTTAAAATCCGCGGAAATTCATGAAAATACCTTTTTAAAGTCCTTTAAAATCTAATAAAATGACTGAAATCCTCGACAGTCTTACAAAGTCCATCAAAATTCATTGAAAATCCCTTAGAATCTTTTGAAATATCCTAAAATCTTATAGGTCCCATACAATCCTTCTAAACCTTCCGAAATTCTGAAAAATTATTTAAAACCGCATGCCATTTTTTGTATGTCACCTAAAATCCTTATTCTTAACATATTTTGAATCTTTTGAAAATTCTTGCAATATTTTAGCATACTCTAAAATATATAAATCCTTTTAAATCCCTTGAAATTTATTGAAATTCCTTGGAATCTTTTAAAATATCCTAAAATCTTTATAACAAAATTTATTGTTTAGAAATACCGTGAAATATTTGAAAATGTTTTCAAATACTCGAAATCTCTTGACATCCTTCAATTTTTGTGAATAAATCCTTTAACTTTTTATTTAGATATTTCTTGAAATCTTTTGAAATATTTAAATTTCCATGAAATTCTCTGAGATCCTGGAATTTATTTATTCATTTAAAATGACTAAAGTTCTTGAAAATCTGATAAAACTCCGTGAAATACATTGAAATTCCCTAAAAATTCTTTGAAATATATGGAAATCTTTTCAAATATCTTACCTTAATCTGATAAGCTTAAGAAATGAATGATTTTCCGATAAGCAGTAATTTCAAAAAAAATTAAAGACTTTTTTTCATGAATTATTTTCTACAGAATAATGGCAAAAAATCAAAATACTAATCTAATTGTACAGATATTCAAGTTTTTGTAACCCTATTATAATATTTTATTATAATTATTAATCTTTCACGTTATACTATAATTTTGAATACAACAATTTTCTATAGGGTTGATTTGTTAAAAATATAACATAACAGAACTGTTTTATCAAAACTTCGAAAAAATTTTAGGCAAACTTACCTTTAAAATAAGTATCATTAAATGCAGAAGTGTTGTATTTTTCATATGACATGAAGGAAAAAAATTTATTTTGTTTTATTATCAAAATTATATGATTTTATGTAACTAACAAAAAAACCAGGTAGTTCCATGTTCTTGCGGGTACTGTATATTGAAAAAAAATGTATTAAAAAATTTAATTGTGCTGTTAAATGGTTATTTCTATTTAATTTAAATTTATTTAATTTTTCTTTTGTTCTTAAATATATTAAAAAATTTTAATATAAAATATTTGTCCTTTAATTGAATGATCATTTAAAAGGAAACATACAAAAACTATTTTAAAACATAATTATTTTTAAAAAATTCCACCTTACATAAGTTAATCAAAAATGCGCAGTTTAAAAATTACCTAAATAAATACTAACACGAATACAACGTGAAATTTAAAAAAACTTTCAATCAAAAACTTTTCCGAAAAACTAAATACTTTGATATTAACAAAAACATGAAAACACTTGATTGGATACACGCATTTTTTCGACCTTTCTGAATTACAAATTTTTTCCACCGTAACTAATAATTTTAAAACGGGGTAGCCACTGCACTGGGAAATTATCGCAAATTTTAGAGTCCAGAAAGAGCCAGGAAATTCAATTCACAAGTCCAACCTAATCTTTATGAACTATTTTTAATATTAAAGTAATTCAAAACAATAGTCATAATTAAACGCTTTTATTCAATTTCAAATCACATTTTCCAATATTGTTTCAGTCTAAATATTCAATTTTCACCCATGCAATTTAAAATTATTATTTATTACTTAAAAAATGAGATTTTTTCAATATTTATCAATATTTGACTGTCTATTTAAAATGAAAAATTATTAATCAAATATGTAAAACTAAAACTGTATTACTGCAAATAGTTGAAAGCCTTCAATCGTTAAAATTTCAGAGAGAGCTAACCTTAAACTTTGAACGTTAGAGTTTTAATTGTTTCACTTTCTTGAATTTTTAATTTATAAGTGAAATATTTGAAATTAATAAATAAATAACAATTGAGCATATATTAATTCCAAATAATTAAAATGTTTTAATAATGAACTTCTAATTTAAAAAGGGTTGAAAGGAATGTAAAATCATTCCATTTTTAATGTTTCTAACTCAAATTTGCTTCAAAATTATATCATTTGCCAACGTTACAAATGAATTGATTCATTGAAAATAAGAACGGGGATTAATATTTATTAACCAGAAATTTTTCAACTGTTCAATTTATAAAATTTTAAAATGTCCAATTTGGTCTTTGACGGCATTTAATTAAAAGTTGTTCATAATGATGAAAGCTTTTATTTTATACGCGTAAGTTATTGAGCGTATGAATTAAACAAATTTCAAGCTTCAATAAAAAAAAAATGTAATGCAAAACAGTTTCACTTTTTGTGCTTGAATTTGACATTCAGTTTTGATTTATTTACATTAAGTCAAGAAATTTTAATTTTAATGGCCATAAACAGTTTTTTGTGATCCACCTTCATTTTATATATAGTGTATTTTTACTAGTTTATTCTTCAGGTTTAAAAGTGGGCCAAAGTGTCAGTGTATTTGCTGATACTGTTCACGGTTGTAAAAAAGGATTAATTAAACAATACGATAAAGAGAATAAGTTGTTTCTCGGAAATGGAATTGTTCAAATGACTAGAGAAGATATTTTTGGACATGAAGTTCAAAATGCTAGGTAATATTAATTTAATTATAGCAAACAAAACTAAATTCTAGATAGAAATTAGAAATAATTGACAATTGAAAACCAATATTATATTTTTTAATGGTTTATTAAATTGAGAACGCTGTATAATTATTAAAAATTTTAATTCTCCAGATAATGAATAATGAGTCGTTAATTTTTTAGGGGTATTGCAATACTGATGACTGATGTCATTTCGAGACTTCCGCAACTGAATGATAAAAATTTTCAAGAAGGGTTGGCCTTACTTCAAAATTTACCTTCGATAATATGCTCTCGAGTATTAAATCCACAGCCAGGTGAAATTATTCTTGATATGTGTGCAGCTCCAGGACATAAAACTACACACATTTCAGCTTTGATGGAAGGAAAAGTAAGTTTATTTTGATATTGCAAAAGAGGATTTCCAGAATTCTTACAAAGAAATCTATAGTAGTGTCATAGCAAAATTTAAAAAATAAGACGCAATAATTTATCTGCTTTTAATTACAATGGAACTTACCACACTATTCACATTATGTGACACTTTTTTTAGTGTTGACACTATTCTGTACTATTTTGAAAAAATGAGACTAAAGACACTTACTTCTTTTTTTCAGAGCATGAAAAAAGTTTGCAATTCAAAATTAGATTTCCAAACTATCTTATTTTCAGCTCATGAACGATTTTCTCATAGTTATCCGCTAAGGAAACTATTTATTTACTTTCCCTTAAAAATTTGGTTAAACTTCTTTGCACTTTTACAACTTTCAACCAAATAAGTACATTTTTACCTAAAAAAGACGAAGTTTCTACAAAATATATACATTTTTTATTAAATAGTTGAATTTTCCACCAAGAAGATTAATTTTCTAAAAAAAAAGGAGTTTTCAACTAAACTAAATCTTTTTTTAGATACATTTAACATATTTTTACATTCTGACCATTTATGATTGAGAAAGTATTAGAATTGTCGGAAATTTGACACCACCATGTTTCAACGGATCTCCAAGTTTCGTGACCCCCTGAATCCGAAAATCAAGTTTTTACGATGGCGTCTGTCTGTCTGTCCGTCCGTCCGTAAACACG
>JAAAKG020132521.1:0-14481 GCA_010014905.2 Druon quercuslanigerum
CTAGTGGAGGTGCTGGCTGCCAGCAGCTCCACAAGGATGTCGGTTTTTTGAGAAAAATAAAAGAGCCCAAAAATCGGCATCAGTGCCCAAAAATAGCCCAAAATTCAGACATAAACGGAATATCGAAATTTCATTGTGGAGGTGCTAGTAGAACGGACCTAAAAATACATCTTCCTCTAGGAACTTGATTTCTTATTGAGCATTGGCCGAAAACAAAAAATTTTTTCATGATACGTCACTATTAAATAACCTCCACATGAACAAGGTATTAAACATACATCTGCCTCGAGGATTTTGAGTTCTAAATGAACATTGGCCTGAAGAAATCAATTTTTTCATATGTCCGTCACTATAGAATAACCTCCAAGTGCACCAGGTGTAAAAAATATATCAAACTGGAGAAAGTTGAGTTTTAAATAAACACGAGCCGAAACGAACCAATTTTTTTATAACTTTCCAGTATAAAATAAACTTCAAGAGCACCAGGTGTGGAAACTATATCGCCCTTGAGGCAGTTGAGTCCTTAATGAACATGTGTAGCGAACAACCAATTTTTTCATAACTCGTCGTTATACAAAAACCTCCAAATGAACCAGGTGTAAAAAATAAATCCCCCTCAAGGAAGTTGAGTTCTAAGTGAACATGGGCCGCTACCTACCAATTTGTTCCCCACTCGTCATTATGCAAGAACCTCAACGGGCATAATGAGAAAAAATATATGGCCCTCGAGGAAGTTGAGTTCTAAATGAAAATTTCCCGCAACTAAGCAATTTTTGTCATTACACGTAATTATAGAATAATCTCCTATTGCACCAGGTGTAAAAAAAGTTACCTCTCTGAATAACCTTGAGTTCTGCATGAACATTTGCCGAAACCAAAGAATTTTTTCATGACTAGTCATTATACAATAACCTATAACTGCACCAGGCGTAATACATATATCTCCTTGGTTCAAGTTAGTTTCTAAATGAACATGGACCGAAACGAAACAATTTCTTCATGATCCATCACTATACAATAACCTCCTAATAAACAAGCTGTAAGACAGACATCTGCCTCGAGGAAGTTGAGCTGTACATAAATATTAGCCGAAAATAACAATTTTTTTCATGACTCGTCATTATATAATAACCTCCAAGTGCACCAGGTGTAAAAGCTACATCTGCCTCGAGGAACATGAGTTCTAAATGAACATTTGCCCATACGAAACAATTTTTTATGGCCCGTCAATACACAATAAACTCCAAGTGCATCATGAATAAAAAACGCATCTCCCTCGAGGAAGAAGAGTCCTAAATTATCATCGGGCAAAAGCAACCAATTTTCCATGATCCTTCACTATAAAATTAGCTCCACATGAACTAGGTGTAAAACTTACATCTAACTTGAAGAATTTGAGCTCTGAAGGAGCATTGGCCGGAAGAAACAAATTTTTTCATGATCCGCCACTACACAATAATCTTTAAATAAACTAGGTGCAAAAAATACATCTACCTCGAGAAATTGGTGTTCTAAATCTACATTGGCCGCAACCTACAATACAATACACAATACAATAAAATACACAATACAATACAATACACAATACAGTTCAATACACAATACAACATACAATACACATTCGTGATTCGTGTAAAATTTATCTGCTCCCCTCAGTTTTTGTCAAATGTTCACGTTATGAACCTGAAAAAGAGGTTTTTATGAATGAGTCTGTCTGTCTTTTCGTTCGTTCGTTAGTTAGTGTGACTGTAAATTTTTATTTTGATAGCCCGATTACTTTCATAAAAAATTAAAAGATAGTATCCTCCTTAGGTACACTCTTTTAGTATCTTAAAATAAATTTTCGTTAATCCATTTATGCGCGTCACTAATTCGATAATGAGGCTTTTGGCTATATTTTTTTGTTTGAAAATGATAATTGAAAAATGCGTCATGCACTAACTACATTCTAACGATAGGAACGAATCCATAAGGAACGAAGGTGAGTGTAGGACTTTAACCCACTAAACGAACTTCTTTCTATTTCGCCTCGAGTGTCGGGAGACGTCACCATACAGAGAGATGTCAATGTTTTCTACACTTCTTTCTTCGCGATCTTCTTCCTTCGGGATGTCGAACAGGAAATTCATTTCAAGGAATTTTTTTTATCCAATACCTCTACGGTTTATTGGGATGAAATGACTAAATGTCAGTTTTCACAAAGCCCCATCTGATAAGATCTTCTGCGGATTTTCTCGCCCAAATTCCTTTCCAGTGCAAGGTGATTGCGCTGAAGGTTATTTTGGCATTCGGTATAGCCAAATCGTTCTTAATATAAGTTTGCAAGCCGTCTTGGACTCTTAGTACCTCCTCTTGATATATTTTTTTTAATGGTAAGCTTTATTAACTTATAAACTCCTCTTGTTATTATAGGCTTGCTGTAGGTCAAATTGGTGAGTCACAATTTGGGCATCTATAACCAAGGAATTATCTTTTTTGGTGGCGATAATGTCAGTCTTCCTAAATTCAACTGTTGTTTTAATTTTTGGCTCGAACAAGGTTTTATATCCTTTCCTTTCCAAATTCTTGGCAACATACTTGCTGACTGCTTCATGCCTACCAATTCTCCCCTTGTGTGTTCGAAAGCACCCTAGAATTACGTGATTGAGGGTTTCTCGTGCATTGCAGCCTCCTCAGCAACTTCTATCTATGTTTCTGCCTGTAGATGTTCTCGACCGTGTTGGTAAGGCACCAATTCTCAAGCGACAGGAGTTAATAAAATCCCTACCACTTAAAAACTTTGTGCCATCACCCACCCATTGACGTTGGCCAGATGTTTCGGCTGATTGGCGAAGTTCGGTTCCATCCACAGCAACGTGGAGTTCACCGGCCGACCATTTATTGATATCAGTGAGCGAGTTAAACACGATTGAGTGATCTTTTAGCCTTCTCTTAGAATTTTCTACTTAGTTCTCCAGGAACGAGTGTGCTGCTTCGTTAACTCCTCTTTTCAGTGAGTCCAGTCTTCTTTTTCGTATGAGTGGTGCTATCCAATGCATTAAGGGTATCCCTAAATCTCCTTTCTTTATAGGTGCGCGTATGTACACATTTGGTGAATCGTGTAACAGATTGAGCCATTTTCTAACTGCAGACCTCACAGCTTCATCAGCACTCTTGAGTGTGCCAATTAAGACACTACCAATTGCTTGCTGGTGGTACACTTTTGGCAGTACTATGGATCTTAAGGCAAAGAGTCTTTGCTGCGGCTTTAGAGGAGCTTTCGTAAGTTTCTCTATGTCATCCAAGTATTCCTTTATCTTCACTTTTTGCCTTCCTGCCCATGTAAATGGAATGCCTAAGTACATTCATGCATCAGATCTTGTCATAGACTTAAGGTTTCTTTCTCAAGAGCTAAACTTTTGTTCCACATCAATCGTCGTTATCTTGTCACCCGCAGAAGGCTTGAATCCTAATGAGAAGCTCTTTTTGGCATTTATTATCATACCACATTTAGCTAGACGGTGGAACCGTCACGGAAGCCTTGCAGCAAGGAAGATCCTTTTTAAGATCCAAAAATTCTCTGTGCGGATATTCATAATATTTAAATATACGAATAATTTATCCTAATGACTTTTTTGACCGACGATATTTATGAATGTTGAATACTAGATTCTTTCTTATGTTTTACGGTTCACATAAATTAAAATAAAATATAGCCAAAAACCATTTCACCCAAAATTTATTTTATTGAAACTCCTCTCTCATATAGTATATGATATATATATATATATATATATATATATTTATATATATATATATATATATACATAGAATGTATTACGTATACTGTCTGCAGGTATTTCTAAACTATCAATTTCTTTTCGTCCTTCCTAACCTAAGATAAAAGATTCCTTTTCAATTTTTATAAAATGTAGTCATTAATATATTAAAAGTCTCATCTATTTTTCGAGAATTTATTAAAACCTTTATTAATTGTTTTTTAAAATTTGACTTATAAAAACAATTTTGATTGAGACAAGAGTTTCAATAAAATAAATTTTGAGTTTAAAAATGGTTTTTGGCTCAATTTTATTTTCATTTATGTGGACCGTAAGACACAAGAAAGAATCTAGGATTCAACATTCATAATTACCAGAGTTATAACATTTCCAAATTCCAAAAAATAGACGAAAATGGACATTTGTAGCCGAACAACAGAAGATATGAAAAAAATTCAAGAAAAGAAAAATGTTGCTGTTTGAATGCCCTACAAGATTATCATAAGAACTTTTTTTCATAAGAACTTATCATAAAAACTTTTTTTTCATTTAATAATTTCCGAGCATTTCAAAGATTATAAATTTTATAACTATCTTTTCAAAATAAATAAAAAATGAGACCATATGAACTTCCATCTAGCACAATGCTGCTGAAGTTTGGTGACCTTATCAGAATAAAACACCAACGAGCTATGACTCTCGGTTGTAACTAATCGCCCCCATCCTTCATTAATCAAAGTTTCATGTGACTGTCGTTGTAACTAGACTCTTCACCCTATATGCTTTGCGAAACTCTTTTATGAATTATTAGGAGATAGAGCAGTAGGACATCACAACTGCGACGTAGAACACTATTTGATAGAAAATTGAAAGGAGAAAGTCTGTGTCACTGAGGTTAGGGATATGATTTAGTAATTGAAAAACAGTAAGGCTGCTGTGTCGACCGTATTTGTAACGGTTAAATCTTAACAATAAAATGTTTAATAACAAAATATTTTTTCCAAAGAAGGCGCATTTTTTTAAACGAGACAATAAGACTAGATGTGTTTTAATGCCAATGCATGTTATGAATTTCTATAATATAAATTTATGGAAATGATATACAATTTGATGGAAAAACTCGAGTGCGAAGCATAAGATACGTGATGAGAATGTGTTCGTTAAAGGCGAAGTAGCTTTAGCAAAAGAGAATTCACAATCGCCAAATTACTGTTGTCGACGCTTTGACCTTTAGTCTTAATAAGTCTGTCCACAAGTTTGGGGAATATACAAAGCTTTAAACCATTTCTGAATATGTAAGTTTTAAAAGAATCGGTTAATAATTAATTAATTATTATTATTTTTCTGAAAATTTAAATGATTAACCTTTTGCGCTTGGTCCAGAAAAAATTAAAATACACATACGTATAATTTTTAAAACTGAATTTAGATCCTCATTTCAAAATATCGCAAACATTAAAAAAAATTATATAATTGTAATGGGGGTATGTTATCCCTGTAAGACCCACTGGGAACTTTATATCTCAAAAAAACGCGTTCTTTGTATCATAGACAAAGGATTGTTTCTTTTATTTGTAAAAAATTTGAAACCATACACATTGTTTAATTTATTGACATTTTATTTGTAACAAGAATATCCAAATAGTCAATTACATAACCCTGAAGTAGGGAATCAATTTGTTTTATTTAATTTTAAACAATTTAAAGTTAACACTTGCAATAACTCCTTCAGTTTTGTGGCGCAAAATGTTTACTTTGTGGTGCAATGGAGCGCATTCGGGGTGCAATCGAATTGGTTTGTATAAATGTAAAAATATGTGGTGGGGGAAGGGGCTACTGCAACGGACCTAACTTTAAAGCAATTAGAAATATAAACCAAAAAGAAAACATTTTTCATCTTCTCAGACGCTTGCGGTTAATACCACCCAAACAGTAATCTCCTGATCAAAATTTCTCTGCTAGTGATTTTCTAACTACATTTATGTTGAAACCCATCACGACTTTACTTCCAACTACCGCCTCCAATTCACTTTTGCAAACATTAAATTAAATTTATGTTGAACATTTATGTTTATATTATGTTTAACATTTATGTTGAAACCCATTACGACATTACTTCCAACGTCCGCCTCAAATTCACTTTTGCAAACATTCGATGAACATGATTTCTTTTTTCCGACATTATACCTGAGACTTTCCTTATGGAAGTAACGGAAGTTAATTCTAATGCGATCGGCATGAATAGACTTTGACACAGTGAACCATAGTTTACTTTGCAAAAACTTAAATTATTCAAAATGTTAAATTCAGCAATAAAGTGGTTTGAACCATGTTTTAAATAATCGTACTCAAAGGGTAAAGACTAGCAACGCTGACCCGTCTGAATGGGTGGTCGTTGAAAGTGGAGTCCTGCAGGGTTTTACACTTGCACCTAAGCTTTTTAACTTGTTTACCTCTGATGTTAGAAATGGTTAAAAATCGTTAAGTAACCTAAATACGCTGATGACTTCAAATTGTACCTTGCAGGGCTTGCTGCAGAACTGTATACACTTCTCAGTCAGATCCAAGAGGACATAGAGAGGATCGTGTTTTGGGCTGAAAATAATAGCCTTGCTTTAAATCCAGGTAAAACTAATGCTATCATTTTTGGGCCTTCTGCTTCTCCCTCATTCGATGCACTCGTCACCCTCCCATCTTTGAGAGTTCGTAATGTTAATATTGTTTTTCAATTTTTGGTCAATGATTTAGGATAATTGCTAAACTGTACTTTGTCTTAGAAAGAGCATGTAATGGCTACTTCTCGGAATACTTACAGAATTCTACAGTAATTGAATAAAAATAAAGACTTTTTACCTACGTCAATTAGAATTCTTCTATTTAAGAGTTTCATTCTCCCGTCTTTTGAGTATGGATGCATTGCTCACGACGATATAACGGATGAATTGAATTACAAGCTTGAACGGCCATTATATGCATGTATCCGTTGTATATATAAACTTATGAAAAAGTGAACACATCAATCTATATCAGGAGAGAGCTGGGTTCTTGCCCATGGCAAAAAGAATTCAATTTTATATGGGAAAGATCGTTTATGTTTAGAGGGGCACGCCTATGGAATAGAATACCATTAAGTATCAGAGAAGCACCCTCTTATTATCAGTTTAAAATCGAATTTTTAAAGTATTTCATTCATAAAACAAATAATTTACTCGAAATTACCTATTGGTCACAGTATTTAGTATTATTTATACCTCTTGATACTAATGTAGTCTAGGATTTAATTTAACACATATCGTATAATTATAATGCCAGTATGTGTTTAAACTATTATTTTTTTTTATTCTAATGGCCCATGATATATATTATATATGTATATTTTTTTCGCCTCATTGACAGGTAGTTTTAATCTATTGTTAAAGACACATATCCAGCTACCGTGTCACGATCTTGGTTTCAAGAATATTACTATGTATATTTTTGTTCCTCAGAGGGCTACTTATCCCTAGAGACATTTTTAATAAACTACAAATTACAAATTACAAAACTGGGATTGAATTAAATTAAAAAATGTCTATAGGTTTTTAGTTTTTTTCAATCACACTGGAAAACACGTGTCCATACATGAATCTTGATTAGTTTACCTGGAAACAAGAAGTTCTCCGATTCACATCGTGAGCGCTCGGCTATGAAGTACGATCGGCGGATTCGGCTAACCTCGGGGGGTTATCGGAGCTATTCAAACTTTTTGATATAGTGCTTTGCAATTTTCTCGACTAAAGCTTACGGCTTAGCTTAGCGTGTATTACAGAAAATAAAAATATCACCTATTTCTTTTCATTTCCTCATTGGCTATATTAATTTGTAGATTATTTTTACTAACTAAATGTCATTAATTTTTTTATTCTGCATTTTAATACTGTACTTAATTCACTTCGATGTTGTTGATTAGATTTTGATGTGGGCGTGTTTTCGTATCAGATAATGATACATCGTAGCAATGACATTGGTAGAATTGACATACTTCAGACAATCGGATCATATGATATTGTAGATCCTTTATTAAAAATTTTACGTTTCGAAAGTCAAAACGCTATCCTCATCAGGAAACTATAGTTCTATATTGGTAAACTGATTTAAATGGTAAAATTGATAATGAACCAATCCTCTCAATTAAACCTTCTAGATTAAGAATCTGTAAACAATTTTTTGTAAATTTATTTCTTTTTTGTATTTTGATCTGAAGAACATCGTATAACATCTATTATTATTATTACTATTTATAAAATTTACTATATCACTCAGACAAACAACATCGATTTCTTAACATCTGCCTATTTTAATTCGTGAAATATGAAACCATACTTTTCACCAGTGTTTAATAAACGAACTTTAATTTTCTTGTATTACATACATTTTCAAACGTATCCCGAGGATCCTGATAACATACTTATTTTTTACAGGTGTTTGCATCAATTTGATGATTGAACGTTAAATAAGATTTTAAATTTGGATTTTAATATAATTTTAATTCCTTAAATTTTAATTTAGCTAACTTGGATTGGAGGTCATTTCTACAATACTCGTATCAAAAAAGATTTTTGATTGAATGTAGAAGAAATGATATTTTACCTAAGAAAATATTTTTCCTGGATAACAAATTTCGAAATTTCTCCTTTCACAGTAATTTTTGCAATAGAAAATTTGAACATATTTTAAACAATTTTAAACTCTCACTACTAAATTTATTTATGAAAGATGTTTCAAATCATGTTAATTTTTTGAAGTAAAAAATTCCAGAATTAGAAGTGAATTAGAAGAGTGCTTACAACAAGAGGAAATTATTAATATTTTAAAGCATCAGATTCAACTCAATCAAAGATTTTTAAGCCTAATAAAAAAAGGATAACAAACTCTCTATTTTAATTCACCAGCAAACTAGTTTTTAAGAGCAAAATTTAAATTTACATAGGATCTTTGCAAAAGGACATAGGGATCCTTGGTTTGTAAATTTGCTAGACACACAAATTACTGATTCAGTTTCAGATATTCTTATATTAGGGCAAGGTTTCAGTAACCCTATAATAAAAAGTAAGTCGAAACGAAAGATGGAAGTAGTAAAAGATGTTGAATCAAATATACACAAAATTCCTATTTTGGAGCAGCAGGATTTCTTGTCAAAGAGCTTTGTTGATAACAAATGTTAGCATTAGTGCCGATAAAGGCAGTATTACTGTTTGTATGAAAAAATCAGATTAGGTCAGGAATATGAAGAAATTGCTTTCTAATAATGATAGTTTTGAATTATAAGAGTTTTGAATTATAACATAGGAATCCGTTCAAAAATTTAAAAAGATACACTTTTAAGATGTTTGACATTTGTAGAAAGAAAGGACTTCTGGTAAAGGATATAAGATGGACTGATTTTTGGAACAAAATTTGAATTTGATTCTCAAAAACTCAATCACAACTTCTGAATGTAATGTAAAGAATAGCTGGGAATTTCAAAAATTTATTATTCAAAAAGCGGTTCCGGATGATTATGTAATGATTTATTTATATGTTATTGCAATGTTTCTAAGTGTATCCCTTAATTTAGTTGAACAGGCAATTTCAAATAGATAGGATAATATAAAAACGCGTTCTCGATTATGCCAAAAAGATTTTATCGCAGGGGTAGTTTCTGTCATGAACTCAACTTATTTCAAATTTAATGGTTCTTTTTATAGACAGAATTTTGGTACTCCCATAGGTTTAGTCATTTCTCCGATTTTAGCAGAAATAGTAATGTGGAAAAATTGCAGAGGGTCATTAATTCTTTTAATAGTTTTTCTCCAAAACTTCAATTTACTCATGAAATAGAGCAAAATAATAGAATTAGTTAGTTGACACAGCTCTAGGTGTGTTCCACTTTTCATTTCACACAAGAAATTTGAATATTGTTAAGAATATCCTTTTTCTGAATCATTACCCACAAAAGTTAATTGAGAAACAAATTGAAATTAGAATTCAACAAATCAAAAAGAAACAGAGAACTACTTTGCCCGCAGATAATCAGAAAGAGTAAAAGGAATATAGTTCATTTAATACTTTTTTTCCTCCGTCTTTCGGTCAAATTTCTAAAACTATTGAACTTATATTTAAAAAAGTTCAAAATCCATACTATTTTTCATATACGAACTCGTTCTTTCTTTATAGGCGTTAAAAAGTGTGCCAAAGCAGAATCCAATCTGATTAATCCTTCGAAAGTGATCATGCATACAGAATACAGAATACAGACTACAGAACACAGACAGACGACACCTTTGTGAAAATCTTTTTTTCTGACTCAGGGGTCTCAAAACGTGGAGACTTGATGAAAATCGGCACAGTGAAAGGATGAGAATGTAAAAATAACCATCAAGATTGCAATGACCCATGGCTCATCAGGCTTAGTGATATTACGATTCGGACGAGATAAACGACGCTCTATGGTTAGGTGAAAATTTTAGTTCATCGTTTTTCATGAGTAAATGTAATATCGTGTTCGATATTGTTAAAGATGTGGAGCCTAACGTTGGACTGTTTAAAAATGCAGAGGATAGATATATGCTTAGACATAGAATCCTAAATTTTTCTCATGATTTTTTGAACAGTAATAAAATTTCACATGTTGATAGAATAATTGCTAAGAGTATTAAACAAAATATTTATTGAATAAAACAAATAATTACTCATAACTCATGCAGATAAAGGCAACGGTACTGTTGTTCCTAATAAGAAGTCTTATATTAATAGAATGAACAATTTACTAAATGATATCACTGTAGATGAAAAGTTAGAAATTAATCCTGAAATTGAATTAAAAAGATAAACTTTTAAATTATTAGGCTCGGAGAGAACTAGCGGGGATAAAAATATAGCGCAAGGATATTTTGGTTCACGATACTAACATTCCCAGAATATATGGTCTACCAAAAATACAGAAACCAAATTGCCATAAGCGTCCTGTTGTTTCTCTTGTAAATTCTCAAAATTTTAAAATGGCAAAACATCAGTGTAAACATGCTTTTGTTTTTAAAAATGTAATCATTGAAAGAACTGTTCCTCAGGATCACATTCTGGTTTCGTTTCCTTTGAATTTAAAAGAATTTTAAAAGATTTTAATATTAAAACAATTTTAAGAGTGGATTCCAGATTTAAAAGATTTATAAAATTAGGCAAAGATCTTAGAAACTTTTAGTTTGACTAATGTAGTTTATAAAATTGATTGTTCAGAATATGAAATGTATTATATAGGCTAAATTGGTAGGTTACTTTGTAATAGAGTTAAAGAGCATCATGATAACTTTAGACAGAGCCCAGAGAACCACACAGTAATACCTAAACATCAGGTTCAGACAAGTCATGAGATAGACTCGAGAAAGGGTTCAAGTTCTACACTATGCCTAATGTATTCAAAAGATTGGTAGCTGAAATATTGTTTATTAAGAACAATGGAGACAAATGTCTTAACGTGGTAACTGAGCTTGCACATTATAGTCCATTATACTTGATTTGATTTCAAACACAAAAATGGAGAATTATTTAATCGATCGATGGTGCTAATATATTTGATAATATCTTCCATTATAATTTCACAACACTTTTTTAATTAAACATAATAATTGAAGCCGTAGGAACTGAATAAACATTCTTTAGAATAAACTCGCCAAATTATATACACATTCTGAGTAGATTGTTTAAAAAATGCGATTTTTTCATAACTTCATACTATAAAAAATTACACCTTGGAAGAACTTGAGATACCTGGAAAAAACCTGGAATTATCAAGAATTTTGTTCCCAGGATTAGATTAGAAATCCTGCGGTTAATAAAAAGTATTTACTATGTAACTTCAAAAAATAATTTCATGCAGTAGATGAAAAGAAAAGTGAGCATCCAGGAGGCTGTTCATACTTACCAACAATCTTTTCAGCTATTTATAAAACTCGTGATTTCAATGCGATTCACGAAGATGATTACGAAATAGGTGAAACAAATATTTTTATTTTGATATTTTTCAGAATTTTTTAGGGTAAGCTCGCCGATTTTCATGTAAAAGCTGTTGTAGACATAATTCTAAAAAAATCTTATTTTTAAATATGGCAAATAGCAGCTTATTTAGAGTAGATTTAGCACTTCAAAGTGGATCAATTATTGTCCATTTGATTCTAAATAGAATTCAAAGGTGAACGATTTCAAAAAATTGCGTTTCTGACACCTAAAACAGACAAAGAATATATTTAATTTGAAGCTGGAGACATTTGCTCAGAGGTTTTAGAGGGTGCTGATTCTATTGCCGTTGTCAGTTTTTTGTTATAACCCCTAGAAGATCCAATATGACGGCCACAATTTAGGGCTTTAAAAAGAACAAAGGTTCCCGTACAAAATACCAATAAAAAAGCGTACAGTCGTTTGGAACAAAACTTTTCACATTGATAAAACAATAAAAAATATAGAACCCGTGTCTTTTTATTTCTACGGAAGCTGCTTACTAGGGGCAGAAACCACCCCTAACAAATGACAAACTTGCTAACCCATCTGTCTCTGGGAACAATAACTTTATTCGCATATTTTTCTTGAAATAATTAAGTTCCATGCCACAAGTCGGCTAACCCACCTACCCGCTAATCCACCTAGCCCCCAGAAATCACCCCTACCAAGTGATAAGCAGGCTAACACACCTGAACCTGGGAGCAGCGAGTTTAGTCATTTACATCTCGTGAAATAATTTAATTCCACACTACAAGTGGCCTAAACTTTAAATTAAAATTTTCAATTTAGCGTATTAACGCATTAACGCCGAGATGGTATACCATTGTCCTTTAAAAATGTTATCTGAGGGGGGTTGTAAATTAACTTAGGATTTTCCAGCTTACTAAGGCAAGACTGAATATTTTCCAGGCACTTAACGCTGGACTTGGAATTTTCCAGCTAAGCAAGAAAGTACTTAATATTTTCCAGCCAATTAAGGCAAGACTTTAGATTGTCCAGTCAAATATGGCAAGCCTTTGGATTTCCCATCCAATAAAGGCAAGAATTTTTGTTGTCTACCCAGTCAAAACAAGACTTTGAATCGTCCAGCCAGGCAAGGCAACACTTACGACTGCCCAGCCAGTTAAGGCAAGACTTGGGATTATCCAGCTAAGCAAGAAAGTACTTGATATTTTGAAGACAATTAAGGCAAGAATTTAGGTTGTCCAGCCAAATATGGCAAGCCTTTGGATTGCCCAGCCAACAAAAGCAAGACTTTTTGTCGTCCAGCTAGTCAGAACAAGACTTTAAATCGTCCAGACAGGCAAGGCAAGACTTACGATTGCTCAGCCAGTTAAGGCAAGACTTGGGATTGCCCACCAATGCAAGGAAGTACTTAATATTTTCAAACCAATTAAGGCAGGACTTCGCATCGCCGAGCCAGTCAAGGTAGGACTTTGAATTCTGTTCTGCCTGTTTGTGGGTAGGTAGGTAGATGGAAATATGAGTGGTTAGATAGGTAAGTCGATAGGTATGGGATGGGTGATTTCTGGTGGAGAGGTGGATTAGGAGCTAGGTGGGTTAACCCTCTTGTGGAGTGAAATTTAATTATTCAAAGAAAAATATGCGTCTAAAGTTATTGTTCCCAAAGTCAGGTGGGTTAGCATGCTTGTGGTTTGTTAGATGTTGTTTCTACTCCTAGGAAGCGGCTTCCTAGGCACGCATTTTGTTGGTATTTTGTGTGGGATCCTTTGTTCTTTTTTAATGCCCTAAATTATGGCCACCATATTGGATGTTCTAGAGGTTATAACAAAAAACTCACACTAGCAATAGAAGGGGCACCCTCGAAAACCCCTAAGATAATGATTTCAAGAAAAAATATCGTACTATCAGCAATAGAGAATGAGTTGTATAAATCAGAACTCCCCAGCGTTAATGGGTTAAAACGCCAAAATAAAAAATTTCAAGTTATCATATTTTTGTGAAAAATAAAGATATCCTAATAAATCCAAGTAGTTTAGAAAGGGGAAGATTAGTACATTCAAATTTTATATTAGCTTTTGTGGTAGACATTTTTCCTGTCCACTTATATAACCTCAAAAACAGTTAAAAACGCGTTTTTTGCACTTTGAGATTAGGATTAATTGAACACCTTACGTATAGGAGTAATTTTGATCTCGAATTCGGATTCTGCGCATCGAAATCCTTCGGAAATATTTGATCTGCTTTCTGGTTTTTGACCTTTGTCACATTTTGTCGGCCTGTGTTATGTGAACTTTAAATATTTAATTTTATTACTCTATAATGAAATTTAAAAGAAAATAATAGGCAGAAACTGTTTTTAAAGTGAACAAGAAAACCTGTAACTTTGTAGTATTTTAATATTTTTTTCTGATAAAGATACTGTACTTAAAATGATAAACTTCATACGCCTAATTTTTATACCATTGTCCCTCAGAATTTACTATAAATTTGTCGATAATTTTTTTTATCATAAAATTATTTTTGTCAGTTATAAAATTTGTGAAAAAGCGCACTGGGACGATAATAGTATAATTTCATTATATGGGTCATTCCATGTCAAATTTACACTCAAATTTTATATTTCATTCGTGTAATTTTTTTTCGATTCTTCGTCAAAAAATATTGGATACCTATTCCGCCTTTTTTTGTTTAAAGCATTTTTTTCGGAAATACGATTTTTTGAATATTTTAAGCATTTAAAATATCT
>JAAAKG020132522.1:0-14479 GCA_010014905.2 Druon quercuslanigerum
TAGTTCTTAGAAAGAAAAGTTGAAGAGTTTGACCCCCCCCCCCCCCCGATGATATTTAAATTTAAAAATAAAAATTTAAAGTATATCCGCGGAAAAGCAACAATTTCGAAGTTAAGTTTAGGGCTCATCCAAAAATTACGTTAACTATTTTTCTGTACCCCCACAGACGATACCCTCCCCCCCCTGCCAAAAAATAATCTGTGATCATTTAAACTGTTATTCTTTAGCCTATGGAATAATAAAACTGAATAAATAATGAAATACAACTTAAAAATTAAACTATTTTTGGATAAAAATTAAATATTTTGTTTCAAAATGATTTATTTATTTGAAAATTGAATTACTTTATCAGGAAATAATTTCTTTTAGTAAAAAATTCAAATTTTGGGGTTAAAAATTAAACTGTTTGTAGGAAATATCTCTTTTTGGCTTAAAAATCCTACAATTTAGTTGACATGTTGTTTTCACTAAAAAAAATTTGTTTATGGAAGATTTCATTAACTAGGTAATGAAAATTTAAATGTCTTAGTTAAAAAAACTTTTTTTTTGCTTGGTTAAAGATTCATGGCTTTGTTTAAAAAACTTAATATTTTATGGAAAAAAATTAATTTTTTTTCTCGTTCAAACCTATTTTGCAAATAAAAATTTAACTGCTCTATTTTTGTTTAAAAATAATTTCTTAGTATGAACTTCAAATATTTGGTTAAAAAATCTACAATTCAATTGAAATTTTTTTCCTTCCTTGACTAAAATATCTCGTTTGGTTTAAAATTCAACTATTGAATTTTTGTTTTTTTGGATGAACTCAACTATGTTTAAGTTAAAGAATGTGTGAAAAAATTAATTTTTTTGTTAAAAATAATTTTGCTGCTGTTGTAGAAAATCAATAATTTTAGTTAAAGTTTTCTACTTTCAAGGTAATAAATCGTTTTTGCAACATCTTTAGATTTTATTTTTATTGATAAAATTTCTCTTGTGTATGTAATATCTACCAATTTTAAATAGCCTTTTTTTAGAGTCTTAAGCCATACATGGCGTAAGTAGTGAGCAAAGGGAGTCTTAAGTCCCGAAGACTCTTCGGTGCGAAACCAAAAAGGGTTTCTACCTCGCTCCGCTTCTTACTTTCGGGTAAGCCGATATGCATTCATTATAATAAGAAATGGAAGCTTCGAGTGAAAAGTTTGAGCGAGCCTCGGCTTATCAACTTTCTCCGAGTTTTATATTATTTAAGAGAATTGTCAGCCTCTTCAGACTTTTGCTTCTCGCACTCTGCTTCTGCAGCCCCTTTCCAGCTTGTTTTCTTCTCTCCCGTTTTCTTTTTTGCACTCACAATTTCTTTCTCGCACTCACAATTTCTCTCTCACTCTCACATCTTCTTTCTCACACACACCTCTTCCTTCTCGCTCTCTCTTTTTCTTTCTCGTGCTCTCCTATCCTTTCTCGTGCTCTTGTCTTTTCTTGATATTGTCCTCTGCTATTTACCCTCTTTTTTCTTTTTCCCTCACCTTAGAGTTGGAGCTTCGTGTAAGAGCAGGAAATGCCTCGCTTGAAAAGTTGGACAAAGTTTACACTTGCCGAGGCAAAGGCGAAGGTGCAAGGCATTCGAAGTTTCCTAAATGTCATTACCATATTTATTTGTCCCTCAAAGTACTTTATTCACGCACTGACAAACGTTATAAATCGATTTTACAAGAGTTCGAATTTCACGCGTCATCTCTAGACCTACAATTTTGCGTAGTCTCATCCATTTTGTACATTCCAGATTTAATAGTGTGAAATGGAAAAAAATAATTCTGAGAAAGACTTTCAATATTTTAACCTAATGTTTTAGAAGCATTAGAAGTGGGTAATAGGAGGAAAATAAAGAGAAGTCGTGAAGAACTAAGGAGGGATAATAAAGGAGAGGAAAAGTAGTGGGAGAGTAAAGATAGTAAGAGAGTGAATATAGTACGATAGGGAAGGTAGAAGAATAGAGAAAGTAGTACAAAAAGCAAAGAGGATGAACGGAGATGTAAAGGTTAAATAGTTGGTAAGAGAGTAAGATAAGTGAAGAGGATGTATGTAGTCCAGATAAGAAAAATTGTGGGGAGGGGATAATAAATGAGCATTGGGAAGCAAAAAAGGAGTAGGAGTTGGGACTAAAATTATAGGAGGGTACAGGAATCAGTTGTGGAAGGAAAGTTAGGGAAAGTAGAGGGTTTTGTAAAAGAGCCATAGTAAGAGAGGAAAAAAGGTAGTATAAGTAGCGGTGAAAAGTAGAGGAGGGGGGCTGTAAGTAAGATGGGGAGTGGGAAATGGACTAAGATGTATTGGATGGGGATGAGATAGGGTATCGGTAAAGGGTTGGAAAGGGGAAGCGAGAAATGGCGAAAGGGGTTGTAAATGAGAAGAGAGAAAGTAAGGAAAATGTGATTTAGGGATAGGAGGGGATGTTGGTTTGGGAAAGTAAGGAGGGAATAGAAAGTGATAGAGCAAGAGTTAGTTTTGCATACTGGGGGAAAGGGACTAGTAAGTATAATAAGAATATAAAAGTCAAACAGAGAAACTAAGTAAATGTTTCGGATGAGAATGATATTATTAGCTAGAAAATTTAATTATATCGTTAAGAAATTAACATTTGTGTTATATAGTAATCATTTTCACTGACAGATCTACTTTTTTGTTGTAAATTTGTCTTGTTGGGTTTTAAGTTAAATCATTTTAGCAGAAGAGGCAAACATTTGGTTAAAAATGCACCTAAATATTGAACCACTTTCTTAAAATTTTATTTTTGCTGTTGAAGTTTCATAATTTTGGTTGAAATTTAACTCACAGTTGTCGAAAATTAAATAATTAAGTGTAAAATTTGTATTTTTGGGTCTTAGAAATTAATGTTTGTCAAACATTTTAGGCCCCGTGTAGAGTTTCTTTTAAGAACGTCAGTCAGTTTGCATTAGTATAACCGGTTCGAAGGACCTTTAGATCCTGGTATGAAAATCAGAAACGGATTTTAGGATTTCACATTTCTCACTGAAGTGGCATCTATCATTTAAAATTCTTGATCAAAATCTTTTCGCGTAGATTTTGGTTTGTAAACATTTTTGAACCTGCCTCAAGTTTCTTCTAAGGAGGTCCATCAGCTTGTATTAGGTAAAATCGTCTCAAAGTACCTTAAGATGTTTTTGAGCCTGGGATGAAAATCAGAGAAAGATTTTAGGATTTCACGTTTTTTTTTCAAAGCGGAGGCTATCTTTCATCTGAAATTCTTAAGGAATAGCTTCTTTTCGCGTAAAATTTTTTTGCGAGCCAGGCGTTGTGCACAACGGACAACATACTGGTTCGTTCGATGCATAATGCATGCCTTCGCAGATTAGAAACGGTGCTTCGAGTGTAGAGCGGTAGTGGTTTTATATCGGAGAAGACGCTTCTCAAAGTAAACCACGCCTCGGAAGGGTGGGATTCACTCTTCCGGAAGAAGAGCGAGTAAGCTTGCTTCTTGGTGAACTTGACATATTTTATTGCTTTTTCTTTCCTCCTCCTCTATGACTTTCTTCTGAAGAATGTCTTATTGTCTCCCCATAAATAACGTTCGATTAAAAAAGGCGTAAAGCATCCCAACTTCAGATGTATGCTTGGAATCTGACTCTGGATCCGGAATCTTATTTTGGATTCAGAATCTGAATTTCGAGGAGTAGGAGGATTTTGTGAACTGAGTATGATTGTTGATCCGGTATCTGATTTTTGGGTTTAGAAGTTGGATTTAGAACCAAAATATAATTTGAGTCATGGTTCTGAATTTGGTTACTATTTAGGAAATGTGTTTTTTTAAAGGGCATTGTTAGTGATTTCCTAAATTGGGGTTAGTGTTATTCAAATTGATTGATAGTTAACAAAGCAACAGGATCTCGGATTTTTCAAGAAGGTGATCAAGGTTTATAGAGTTCGTCACAGCATTAAAGTTGGTTGCAAGAGTTGTTAGCTTTTAAAGTTATCAAAAAAGGATTTGCATTTTTCCAAAGAAGATGCCAGTTAGACAATGTGTTAAATTGTGTTATCACTTCCAAAGTTGTTAAAGTGTTTGGGACAGCCTAAGGCAGTGGTTGGTCATGTCTGGTCATTTACAATTGAAAAATCAGTTTATGTTCTTTAAATCTGGTAATGGTGTTCCAAGTCCACAAAAGATTTAGAATTGATCAAGAATGTCGTTACGACTTATATAGTTATTAACACTACGGGAGTTGGTTAAGTAAGTTAGTGGTTCTATAGATACATGAGAGCGGAATTGAAGTTACCCAAAAGTATGTTGCATATTCAAGAAGACTACTGATTGAGCATAGATCTGACAATAGGATTCAATTTAACAAAACGGGTTGGTTACTCATAAAGTTGATCAGGTATTTTTGTCTGCTTTCTCCGGAAAGGTGGTGGTTTGTCAATGGGAGTAATAATGATTTATAGAGTTGATATAGGGTTTTGCGTTATTCAAATAAGGTATTAGTTTTGAAAGCTGAGAAGGAATCATAGATTTACAAAAGTAGCGATGTAGGGTTATCATTATTGATTACAGATCTGCAGTCATTTCTTTAAGTGATTGAACAAGATTGGGCTAGACAAGAGGTGGGGACTATACAAAATAAATGTTGATTTTTCGCAGATTTGGTAACGAATATTTGAATTAGCAAAACTGGGGTGTCACTTCTAAAGCTAATAAGATGTTTCATACTACACATAGAAGGCGGTGGTTGACCAAGGGTTAATATTAATGGTTTATAGATTTGGGAAACGGGTTTTTGTTATTCAAATAAGGAAATTATTAATAAAATTTACAAGGGATGTTGAATTGGTCAAGCGGGCAGTGTTGATTTATGGAGTTGACAACGGACTCCAGTTAGCTAAATAATGTGTTAGTTTGTGAGGATATAAAAAAGGATTTAAATTTGGCCCACAAAGATGGAAGATGGTTAAGCAGGATGTTGATTGTGCATAGAGATAGTAAGAGAATTTGAGTAAGTAAAATGAGCTGGTGACTTCTTTAGTTGATAAAGTGTTTCAGACTACTCAAGGAAGATAATTGTTAGTCAAGGGTTGACATTAACGATTAATTGAGTTGGAAAAGCGTTTTTGGTTATGTAAATAAGGACATGATTTATAAAGTTGACAACAGATGTTGAATTGGTCAAGCCTGTAGTGAAGATTTACAGGGATGGTAACGGTTTGCAGTTAGTTAAATTAGGATTCAGTTTGCAAGGATATAAATAAGAATTTAAAGTTGGCCAACAAAGATAGGGGATAGTGAAAAAAAATTATGATTTTGCATAGGAATAGTAACAGGATGATAATTATATTGATAATGATTCATAGAGTTGGTACATGGGTTTCTATTATTTAAACAGGGTAGTTATTTAAAATGTGGTGAAGGGATTAGAGATTGCTCAAAGCGGGTAGTAAATGTTTGTGGAGGTATTATTAAGGCTAAAATTGATTGGTCAAGAGGTCAAAGAAGATTGGAATTAGTTAAGGGATAGGGATTGTTTAACATGCATATTGATTGGCAATAGAGATAGTAGCAGGGTTAGAGGCAGTAAAATAGGGTGTTGATTGGTAAACCTGCAAAGGTGTTAGGGATTGGTAAAGGGTTATTAATTTGGAAACGAAGTTATGGTTTCTTAAATAAGGTGGTGGTTTGCCAAAGCAGTAAAACAGGAATCGATTCTGGCCAAAAAAGATGGTGGTCCGTCAAGGGGTGGGAGTTGTATAGGGGGTAAGGATTAGTAACAAGAAATTTTAATCGTGTTTAGAGATGGTTACAATGTGGGGATTAGTCACATGCAGTGGAGTTTTGTAATGATGATAAGGTGTCTAAGCTTTGTCAAGTAAGTGGTGAAGATTTATAGAGATGGTAAGTTAGACACAAAAGATAGTGTTCATCAAGAAAGATGCGCTTTTTTAAGAGACAGAGTTTTATCAGAAGCATTTTGCTCGTGTATGAAGATGATTAATAATAATTTGGGTTTAGTAAAATGGGATGGTGATTTGTACAGTTTTGAAACAAGTAAGATTTGGACAAATAGAAAAGTAGAGGCTTATAGATTTGCAAACATAACTGGAGTTGGTTAACTCATATGGTGGTTTGTAAACTTATTAAAAGGAATGGAGATGGTAACGGGGTTCGGGTGGGTGAAATGGGGTAATGATTTGCAAAGTTGGTGAGGTAATTGGGATTAGCCAAAGCGATTTTGAAGGTCACTCATGGGGTGTGAGATGTTTTTATGAGGTGGTGGTTTGTTAAATTAGCAAAAGGATTGGAAGGTAATTAAGGAAGATCTTGATCAAGGAAAGTGAAAATTTATCATGATAAATACTCATTCTGTATAGAGATAATGCAGACTCTGGTAAAGTTTATAAAGCAGTTGGATTGGTCAAGGCAGTTGCTAATGCCTCAGATCGTTAATACCAAGTTCTTGGTTGTTTAGAAATGATGTTTCGTAAATTTGGAAAAAGATGAGTCGTTTTAGATTCGAAATGTGATGGTAGAGAAAAGTCGAATGTCAGCCTTTATCACAAATCCTGGCTCTTTGTCATACCATCCATTCAGCTCATCTCTTGAGCTCATCTCTTCTATTCTCAAGAACAGCGTAAACATTAAAATCGCAGATCACGTTTCCGATGAAGTGATGCAATTTCGGTCGACTCTGAAGAAGATTGGTCTTATTAGAGAGTCAAAGGTCCGAGGATTGACGTGTAGGATATAGGGAATATTCTGTACAGCCTGTGTTGAAATTATACAAAAAAGATAGGGTACTTAAGTAATGCGATGGGGAAAATGTCGAACAAAGATGAGAGGCTGGTTTGGGGTTGTTTGCGAGGTGAGACGTAGGTTGATCCTCGGTTGAGGCGACGCCTTATCCCCAGGGATCGTCGATCGATCCATCATGACTCTCATCATATCCGTGCCAAAACGTCGCCCTTGCGAACGATTCGACGTGTATTCTTTGGTACCAGTCACTATCTGCGTCATCTTCGTGTCTCTTTACACAACCTGAATAGTGAATACTTTGGGAGATTTTTTTTTATTCTAAGGCGGTTGTCGGAACGCTTATTTGTAAAAAACTAAAATTTGCCATTCAATAAAGTCTACAGTTTTTAATTAATATCCGTTTTTTTCGAATTAAGGAGTATCGCATTCAGTAATGAAAAAACATCACAACTAAATTAAATCGTCAGGCCAAAAAGGCAACTTATATATACTAATAAAATTATTTCTTTACAAAAAAAATAGATAAAAAAAAAATAGGAATGGTTGGGAAAATACCGGAATTGCTAACCAAATTGTTAAATTTCAACTAAAGTTCAATAATTTTCAATGAAGCATTCAATAGTTAAATTTCAGATCCAAAAATAAATTTAAAAAAAAAAACAATATTTTTTAACAAAATACTTGAACTTTGAATAAAAAATATGAAATAAAATTATGGATCGTCAACCAAAAAAAAAAAGAAGGTCTAAGAAAATGGGAACCACTTTCAACGGAAAATCTAATAAACGGTTATGAAAGCAGAGTTGATTCTTTTTAACTAAACGGTTTTCCTTCTTAACCAAAACAAGATAAAGTCAAATATTTTAAAATAGAAAAATTAAATTACAAACGAGAAGATTGGGTTTTCCCAAAAATGATTAATTTAAAAAAAAAAAAGTTAATTTCTAACCCTAAAAAGTGAATCCCACTCAAAAAAAAACAATTGAATTTTTAATCAAAGAAGTTAAGTGCTAACCGATAAGATTAATTTTTCATCGAGAAGTATAATATTATGCCACAAGAGAGAAATTTTACTTACAATTATATGGATTGCCAGCCAAATAGTTAAATTGTCAAAAAAACAAAAAGTTAACTTGGTTTTTTACTAAAAAAAATCTCCTAAAAAAAATAACTTCCATAAAAACAGGTACTTTCTGTTAGAAAGAAATAATTTAATTTTTAACTAAATGTATGAATTTTTGATTTAGAAGATATATTTTTAACCAACAAAATTTAATTTTTAAAGAAATCGATGAATTGTCAAAAAAATGTATCAATTTTCAACAAAAAAAAGATAAATTTCGTCAAGAAAAGATAAATTAATGTTTAACCTATTAAAGACGAATTGTCCACAAAATTATTTAAATTTTAATTTTTTATCTTAAATAGAGAATCATCAGCTAGAAAAATTAATCTTTAAAAAAGTAGTATCTGGGAAGATTTTCCAATCAATAAGGGAAAAAAATTGATGAAAAATGTTGAAGTTTCACGCTAAAAGATAAAGTTGCTACAAAACAGAATAATTTCTAACAAAAAAGTTAATATTCGACCAAGTAGTTCAATTTTCATCCCAAAAAGACGGTTTTTTATCTCCCTCTCCCTCTCCCTCTCCCTCTCCCTCTCCCTCTCCCTCTCCCTCTCCCTCTTCCTCTCTAGATATCCATATTACCCCTCCCCTTTCCCTCTTCATCTTTCTAGCCCTCGCCTTTCCCTGTCCATATCCCTTTCCTTCCCTCTCCCTCTCCCTCTCTATCTCCCTTCCCCTCTTCACCTCCCTCTCCCGCTCTTCCCGCGCTCTCTCCCTCTCCATCCCAATCTTCACCTCTTCCTTCTCCTCTCCCTCTCGCCACGATTGTTCTCTCTCACCCTCCCTCTTACTCTTAGCCCCTCTCCCTCGCTATCACCCTCCCCTTTATCACTCGATCCCTTTCGCTTTCTCTCTCCCTTTCTCTCACCTTCAAAATTCATGAAGATTCCTCACGAGAAATATTACAGTTAAGCAATAAAATTATGAGAATTTCAAATTTTTAGAATAAAATTAAACATTTAAAATTAATTTTTTATTGAGAAGAATAATATTATGCCACAAGAGACAAATTTTAGTGACAATTGTATGGATTTCCAGACAAATCGTTAAATTGTCAAAAAAACAAAAAGTTAGCTTGGTTTTCAACTAAAAAAAAAGAATTTTTAAAAAAATATAATTTTCATAAAAAAAGTTACTTGTTTGAATTGGAAATAACTTAGTTTTTTACTAAATATATGAATTTTTGATTAGGAAGGTGTATTTTTAACCAAAAAGTTTAATTTTCTACCAAAACGGACGAACTTTCAAGAAAGTGTATCAATTTTCAATAAAAAGAAAAAGACAAATTTATTCTAGAAAAATTTAATTAATGTTTAACCTATTAAAGGCGAATTTGCAACAAAATTATTTGAATTTTCAACAAAAAAAGTTTTTGAACTTAAACAGAGAATCATCAACTAGAAAAATTAATCTTTAACAGAGTAGTTGCACATTCAACTGAGTAGCCGAATTTTAAATATAAGACGAATTTTTAATACAAAAAGGCGAATTTTAAATCAGGGAAGATTTTTCAATCAATAAAGAAAAAATTTGATCAAAAACGTAGAAGTTTTACGCTAAAAGGCAAAGTTGCTGCAAACCAAGATAATTTCTAACAAAAAAAGTTAATTCAGTTCAATTTCCAACCCAAAGAGACGAATTTTCAGCAAAACTAAATATTCAACCAAAAGGGTTCACTTTTTCGTATTTCACAAAATTGCTAAATTTTGAAGGAAACAATAAAATATATATTCATTCCCAAAGTTGATAAATTACCCCTCTCCCTCTCCCTTCTCCCTTCTTCCTTCTCCCTTCTTCCTTCTCCCTTCTTCCTTCTCCCCCTTTCCCCCACTATCCCCTTCTCCCTATCCCTCTACATATCCCTCTCCCTCTACATATCCATTTCTCCCCTCTTCCTGCCTCTACGTCACCCTCTCTCCCCTGGCACCTCCCATCCCCCGCCCCCTCTCTTTTTTACTCTCCCTTTCCTCTCCCTCTTCCACTCCCTCATCCCATTCCTTTCCCTCTCCACCTCAATCTCACTCTCCCACCCTATCACCCTCTCTCTCTCTCTCCTGGATTTTTCTCTCTCGCTCTCCTTTTCACTCTCCTTTTCTCTCACCTTCAAAACTCATATTGATTTCTCACGAAAAATTTTGCAGTTAATCCATAAAATTTTGCGAATTTCAAATTATTAGAATTCAATTAAACATTCATAAATTCATAAAATGCAGACAGCAATAAGGAATCAGGAGTTGCCCTAATAAATCAGGACGTCTGGTCAGCCAATTGTGACGGTAGAGTCAGAAGGATAAGAAGGAGTGTAAGATTCTGAAAGTTGTTTAAAAAAGCGTGACATAATATATGGACAACCATGATAAGCAAACTGGTGAAAATTACTATTCCGAGGAATTCTACGGATTGAAAATGGAGGGTGGAGAAAAATGCAGACTGTATATGCATGTAGGTATATATTTGACTGGGCGAAAATGGGAGTCGACGTGCATCATTGAGGTAGTTCTAAAAGCTTGGAAAAGCTCGCTTGTCGTTATAGATACGTATACGTGCCGGGAGGCTCTTTGCGCGATCCCAAAAGCAATATATCGATGTTTAGCAACCAATAAACGGATCCCTCAAAGAGGGCTTTTACGGGTAAAGCGGTGCTTCGAGGTACCCCTCTGCCACTCTATATCCACAAGTTCGGTATACGTCACGGTCCCAGCACTTTTATGACTCAAAGTAAACGCATTTATAGAGCCGTTTTCCGCTTTTGCCGCGATCCGACACTCCAGGCATACGAACTCGCGTTTAAACGCTTTTATTATAATGTTATCAATAACGCGCCATTCGTACTCACTTCTTCCCTTTATTCCTTACACTTTGTGCAGAATGATTTATTTCAAAATGAGACCGGTGCTAGTTTCAACCTTAAGGGAGCGTCCACATATTACACATACTTCACAGATTACACATATTAGAGGAAGCAAAACTCCTAACTCCTTACTCCTAACCCACAACTCCTGACTCACCACTCCTAACTCACTATCCACAACTCCTATCTCTTAACTTCTAACTCGTAACTCCTGACTCTTAATTCGTTATTTCTGACTCTTAATTAGTCATTCCTGACTCTTAACTTCTAACTCCTAACTCAGGAAAAGTAAAAGTCGGAAAGGTTTTGCAACACGTGACACTATTATAATAATAAGATTAGTCAAACTAGGTCAAATACCTTCAAAAAATGGTTTGTTGCCTTCCCTACTCCCACTGCATTCCCCTACTTCTCCTCTCCTCCCCTAGCTGTAGCCTTTGCGTTTTTTCTAACTTTCCCTACAATTTCCCTTACTTCCTATACTCACCCAGGTTCCCGTAACTTCCCCTCATTCCGCTCTCTTTATTTACCTAAGTTTCTAGAGTTGCGAGTTGTGAATTGTGAGTGGAGAGTTAGGAGGTAAGGATTAAGAGTTATTTGTCCGGGGCAGTCAAACCCTGAAAATAAAGTTAATATACAGCTCGGTACATTAAATACCAATTTTTATAATTTGAAGTGCATTTAAACCTTAAACAAAATGTTAAATGTCTAACGAAAAATGGAAAAGATAAATTTTCCAAGAAACAAATTATTTTTAAGAAAAAACAAATTACCAACAGAAAATTTAAATTTTTAAATAAATTGTTTGATTTTTAATAAAAGTTTAATTTTCTACCAAATTAGTTTAATTTTTAACTAAAAATGTAAGTTTTGAACGAAAAAGTTAATTTTCAACCAAGTAGTTTAATTATTTGCCAAGTTGCGGTCTTGTATAGCGAAAACAATTTTCGCCAAAATAGCTAAATTTAAAACCGGAAAATATAAATTTTTAAGAAAAAGTTTATTGAAAATCAAGTAGCGGATCTTTTAAATAAAATTTTTAATCTTTTGAGAAAAAAAAATTATTTTTTCACAAAGAAGTCCAACTTTAAAATTCGAATTCTAAACGAAAAATATGACAGGTAATGCTTTATCAATTATTTCAGTATTTAAGAAAAAATAGTTGAATTGAACTAAGAAAACACGAGATTTAAAAAAAATACAATTATTTTTATTCAAAAAAATCAATTTTCCACCAAAAATGGACTAGTTGCATTTTTAGTGAAGGGACTTAATTATAAAAAAAATAGGGGAAGAGTTACATTTTCAACTAAATAGATTATTATTCAACAAAAGTGACAAATCTCAAAAATAAATTAATTTTCATAAACTGATTTCAATATGCATCCAACGATCTGAATTTTTAACCAAAAAGTTTATTTTTTAACCAAGCAGATAAATTTTCTACAAAACAGGTTAAATATCAATAAAATATACGAATTTTTAACTGAAGACTAGAATTTTCATTGAAAAAAGAATAATTTCAACTAATTAGTTAAATTTCTAACCAAGTACTCGAATTTTTAACTAGAAAAGACAAATTTTCAATCGACAAGAGAATACTTAAATTTTCAGTTATAAAAATTAACTTCGAGAATAAGAAAAAAATAGTTAAATATTGGACAAGAAATATTTTAAATTTTAAATTGTACTTATTCCTTAGTTCCAGATACACACCCTTGATACTTGATACTTGAAACTTGATACTTGAAATTTCTTACGTGATACTTGACAAATGCTACTTGATACTTGATACTTGATACTTAATACTTGCTCATTGATGTTTATACCTGATACTTTATAGTTGATACGTAATACCTAATACTAGATACACTTATATACTGATACTGAATACTTAGTATGTGACGCGAAATACTTGCTACCTAATACTTTAATCTTAATACTTGATTCTTGTTATTTGATACGTGATACTTGATACTGGGTACTTGATATATGTTCTTGATACTTGATACTTAATAATTGATCCTTGGTAGTTAATATATGAGACCTAATACTAGATACTTCATGTTGATACTTGAAATTTCATACATGATAAATGATAGTTGATACTGAATACTTGTTATTTTATACTTGATACTTGCTCCTTAATACTTTACTCTAAATACTTGATTTTTTGTATTTAATACGAGATACTTAATGCCTAATATTTGATACTTGATACTTAATATTTGTTCTTGATACTTGACTATTTTTTGCACACTTTATATTTTGTGTTCGATTAACGGTAATTGACTTCTGGTACTTGCTATTTGATCATTTATACTAAATAATTGATACTAAATAGTTGATATATGATACCTAATACTAGATACTTTATCTTCATACTTGAAACTTGTTCCATATACAGATGATACTTGACACTGAATACTTGATATTTGATACCTGATACTTGCCCCTTAATACATTATCCTTAATACTTGATTTTTGGTATTTGGTACGAGATACTGATAACCTCATATTTGACACTGGATACTTGATATTTCTTCTCGATACTTGATACTTGATGCTTGATACTTGATTATTTTTTTGCACACTTTATATTTCGTGTTTGATACTCGGTAATTGACTCCTCGTACTTGGTATTTCATACTGGATACTAAATAGTTGATACTCGACAGTTGATACATGATACCTAATACTAGATACTTTAATACTTGATACCTTAATACTTGATTTTTGGTATTTGATACGAGATAATTGATACCTAATATTTGATACTGGATACTTGATACATCTTCTTGTTAGTTGATGCTTGATACTTGATTATTTTTATGCGCACTTTATATTTCGTATTCGATTCGCGGTAATTGACTTCTGGTACTTGCTATTTGATCATTTATACTAAACAATTGATACTAAATAGTTGATACACGATACCTAATACTAGATACTTTATCTTGATACTTGAAACTTGATGCATGATTCTTGATACTGAATACTTGGTATTTGATACTTGATACTTGCTTCTTAATACTTTAATCTAAATACTTGATTCTTTGTATTTGATACGAGATACTGGATACTTAATATTTCTTCTTGATACTTGAATATTTTTTTTCACACTTTATATTTTGTGTTTGATTCTCGGTAATTGACTCCTGGTCCTTGGTATTTCATACTGGATACTAAATAGTTGATACTCGATAGTTGATACATGATACCTAATACTAGATACTTTGATACTTGATACCTTAGTACTTGATTTTTGGTATTTGATACGACATAATTGATACCTAATATTTGATACTGGATACTTGATACTTCTTCTTGCTACTTGATGCTTGATACTTGATTATTTTTATGCGCACTTTATATTTCGTATTCGATTCGCGGTAATTGACTTCTGGTACTCGCTATTTGATCATTCATACTAAAAAATTGATACTAAGAGTTGATACACGATACCTAATACTAGATACTTTATCTTGATACTTGAAACTTGATACATGATTCTTGATACTGAATACTTGGTATTTGATACTTCATACTTGTTCCTTAATACTTTAATCTAAATACTTAATTTTTTGTATTTGATACGAGATACTGGATACCTAATATTTCTTCTTGATACTTGAATATTTTTTTTCACACTTTATATTTTGTGTTTGATTCTCGGTAATTGACTCCTGGTCCTTGGTATTTCATACTGGATACTAAATAGTTGATACTCGATAGTTGATACATGATACCTAATACTAGATACTTT